>OENT01000484.1:0-108818 GCA_900239685.1 Rotaria macrura | reverse complement strand
TATAACAGTGTCATTAAAATAGATTTCTAATCCCCAAAAAATCGATTATAATCAGATTTTTTCAGATTCTTTTTTACATGGGCAGTCTCATATTTTGGATTAGGGTGTCACAGGATACTTGAGGCAGATTATCTTTTGATTATAAGCAACAGAACAGAAAAGTAGAGATGCATCAATATGCATAGAGCGTGATATCAAAGAGGACAATTATCTCTGTGAAAAGTGTAGCTGGCTTTCTATTATTTGCATCAGTTTAAGATCGGTTTTTTCGCTCTATCTGAAATTGGGATCAACATTTATGAAATTAAAACTAAAGATTATAGAATTAGTCTGGAATTGATCGAAAAGTGGCATTTTTGAAGTTTTTTTGATTTATTCCAACCAAGTCCATAACCTGTATTTTTTATTTCAGAAATTTTGATCAGTTTCAGATAGAGCGAAAAAGACTGGTTTTAACAGATGCAAACAATTGAAAGCCAACTACAATTTTAATAGAAAAATTCATCCTCTTTGATATCATGCTGTAGGAGTTGGTACATGCCTATAGAAAAGCAACTGAACGAAAGTAATATAGATTAAGTCAGTGAATGGTACTTTCTTCCAGTATGTATTTTTAAGAGTTCAATTGAATTTCGTAATCATTTATCGATGGTTTGAGGGTGGAAATATTTCTTTATGGATATATAGCACGATGAGAAAATTGTTCTTTAAAAATCAAGTAAACGAATATCACAGTGTTATTCTGATTTTTCCACATGTAATATCACGTGTAACTTTGGCGTTGAAAATCAATCGAAAAATATCGATGAAAAATAATAGATAAATCGACTGAAATTTTATTAAATTTACAAAAATCGAGTGCAGCTTGTTCAAGTAGATTTAGAAATTTGAAAGACTGTTTCAATGTATCATCAAAGTCTGAACTTACAGTATCAAACAGATACTTCAGTTTTCTCTGAAATAAATTCCGAATAGCTGCAATGCTTAAAGTTGATAAGCACTCGAGATGTAGACGACAATTCCAATAATAATACCGATGCCAGCCAGAGTAGTAAAGCCATTCCATATTGCAGTAACTCGCGATAAACTTCTGGCGCCTTCTAAGTCACCCAATTCCTTTCGTTGACGTACTTGTGACGACAACATACATGCTATGAATCCAAAAAGGAGACCACAGCACAAAACATTGAAGATTGACCATCCCATATAATCACTGATATTAGCTGTCTCTGTAGACATTCCATTGACGATAATAGGCCTTATCATTGAAGGCTGCACGTATACGACATTTGGATTTCCTGGCCATTGAACAGCACCGACATTTGCATTAGTTGGCTGGAATTTGTTCGACGAATTTAATGCCGCTGTATTCATAAAACCATAGTTTGGTGGAGGCTGGTGATATGGTGGAGGTGGAGAAATTTCATTCACAGTATTTTGGATATTTGCAGCGTCCATATCTATTACAAATGGTATTACAATAGATCGAATCAAAAATTATCGAAACAAAAGATGAGCGAAAGAAAAAATATCCAAAGTGGTATAAATATAGCTTCGACAAACCCTTCCATCAATATGACGTGGTTAATACGTAGAAACATCGAAATCCTGCACTTATGTATGAATAGTTTGTGTTAAAGGTGAATTACTAACAATTTCGATCCTTTTTGTTTTGATCTTTTAAAGGCATACTCCTACTTTTGAATGCTATTAGTTTATTATGAAGAAAAATAGCACACGAGTTCTCACTTATTTACTGTTTTGTGATAAGAAAACAAATAGAATCATGATATCATATCATCTATTCATATTTATACAACGATAATGGTTCACGAACAAGAAAAAAGAAGGTAACAAGCTTGGAAAATGAGCACGTGATCGTCAAATTAGTTGAACACTAACTATTTGTTAAATGACAATTCAGAAAATTCCACTTTCAACACTGCAAAAATAGGTATATGCATATCATGCAGTTCTACCCAGGCAAACAAAAAAATAGGAAGGACGCCCAACTTGACTAGTCTGAAGCGTCAAAACTACTTGTCAGGTCTCGTCTGAAACATCTAGCTTACCCATCAAGACGGGCTGCCTGTAGACAAAATGTCTGGCAACTACGTCTAGGCTAGTCGAAAAATTCGTAATACCCGTCATGTCCAGTCCGCTTAGTCTCCTTAATGACTCCTGACTAGTCTGCATATTAGAAAAGGAGAAAGGAAGGGTGAAGAATGGTGGATTNATTTTTAATCGGTTACTTTGATTTTTGTGAGTCTAATAGATTTTAATCGATTATTGCTGCAATCGATTAAAATAGATTCGATTTTTAATCGGCTAGTTTGATTTTCATGGACGGAATGGATTTTAATTGATTAGAAAACATGAAAATCGGTTTTAATTGAGTATTTCATTGAAATTAATCTGGTATTGAGGATTATAATCAATTTTTCGTTGCGAAATCAAATTTAATCAGATTTTTGGACCAATTTTTTTACATGGGTGTTTAACACATGAAGATCAACATAGATATTTGATGAAAATGTTTTCAGGATGAAGTCGTTAGCGATTCCCAGTCTCTTCGAGATAATTAGGGTGTGTGATTTATTTGCCGCATCTCGTACTATAGTGTAATTGTTGCTTATTCAATAGGTGTATTCATCAAAATTGACCGAAGAGCTATTGTTCTAGATGAAAGATTTTGAATATGATTACACGAGTATGGAATATAACTAACTCACAACAGTGGATGTGTCAGAGGTAGAAAACATTAACAAATCGTTAAAGGAGGATAACGCCAGAAAAGAACAACAATTGTAAATTACATATGATTTGTGAATGAGCCGATTGGAGTTTTTCATAGTAGAAACTAGTTTTCCAATGGTACAGCAGTGGAGTTTGGCAGACAATAGTCAGATGTAATTAACACTTTCCGATACATTTAGTTATTGGCAATTTTAAGGAGGTAACGAACTAAAAGGGCTCATTTTTATGTGGCAGTTGTAGCTCTACGTCGAATACCACGAAAATTTGCGTGCAAAAGCTCAGAATGAGAAGAACGTTTCTCAGTGACTCCCTGAAAACTTTCATCCATAATATCTAACGGTATTTTGTAAATAGAAATGACTATTGCATATCCAGTAAATATTGTAAATACTGTATCAAAAAGCTTTGAATGTGTACTGTAAATAACTGTTGTTGTTAGAGCTTTTTCAGGCAACTTAATTGTGATCTTGTCAAAGTAGGTTAATAAATATGGAAGGAGAAAATGGTGATTCATTCATTTAAATGTGTCTTCTCAATTTCTTATCTACATGATAAATCTGTTACATTGACCAGAGATACGAGCAAGTTGATTCATATCGAAAAGTTAAACATGCAGTCTTTATCGTCGAATCCAAAAGAATTTTATGGAAAAAACAAAGAGGAAACAAGTGAAATTTATGACGTTTTTGAATTCAAAGTCATCAAGATCATTTAGATCGTTTAGATCGCGAAAATCATCAAAGAGCCAGGAAATTTTAAAAAATTTGTTGATTAGGATTCATCTTAAATCGTTTGAAATATCAATATATCGTATTACGTTTTAAAGAGAGTAACAAATTTAATAATCCCATACAAGCACATATAGGATATCACTAAGTTTTGAGGATGTCAAGTGAAATGATTGTTCCATTCGTTCCAAATGAGCAACAGCTTCATCAAATAATGCTCATTCAAAGAAAAAGCATTAGAAAAAACTTTATATATATCTTAGCAAAGATATTTATGTGAAAATATGGGCAATCACGCAGAATAGGACCCTCCTTACTTTCGCTTGACTTTGATTCTCTCCATGGGTTATTCTTTTTAATGAATTCTTTTAGCATAGATATATGTAAAAATGTTAACTTTTTAATCTGACAATTAATTTAAATGAATTAATTAATCCGTTAATTAATTAAAAAATAATTAGCGAATATCTCTCTAACTACGTGAGAGAAATATCTAAAATCTTCAGAATAGACTATGCGACACAAGCGTTACATGTAGTAAAATTTTCATCGAATTGGACTCCAATTTATTCCTTAGAAAAAACTGGAATTTTAGAGATACTTCCACTGCTGAAATAAAATTTTTGGTTTTAACATCATGTAGTGAATGTGAGCAAAATATTGTACCGTTTTAGGTCGATTTTAAACTTTTCATGAGAATTCAGGAGAGTTTTTTTCGATTGTGTGTTCGTACTCTGCCACATCGCTAACGAGAAATTAACTCGATTAGGTTTTCGAAAATAGTATTTCAATTCCCAAATTTTTGAAACTGAGTTGCTTGAAGCGGAAGTTGATGTCCTTTTTAGAGTCACGTCACTAACAAATGATTTTGCCCATGTAGAACTTATTTTCGTTTTTTACATTTAATTTGAAGATAGTCATATTTGACATTTATAGTGCTTTTATTTTCTTCGTGGTTGGATAATTTGTTAGATTTTTTAAATTTTTTTTCGATAGGGCGCCATATGATTGCGGAGCGATCGATTTTATTGTTATTTTATTTCGATGACCTGATGTAGATACAGAAACTATTGAGGTAAAGTATCTTGAAAAAGATCACGTTGCTTCATTATTAAGAAACATATATCTTCGGGGGGGGGGGGGGGGGGGGGGCGAGAGCAATACGATACTTATCATGTTGAAAATGTTGTACGATTTTGTGATTGGTTTTGTCATTTTTCACTTTATCCGTTAAGCAGAGAATAATGAACAAATACAATTTATGGATTGATAGTTTTTTTGGACATTTTTTTCCATATTCTATTCACAATTTCTTTCTCGTGTTCCAAATCGATTGTTAAATAAATATTTAATTCAAACAGTTCTGCCAATTTTTCGTTGCCTCATGAAGGAAGGCGTCTTACTACTAATCTCTATCGAACAGAATCTCTCGCACAATTAGAAAGCCAGATTGCTAGTGTTCATAAATGCTCTTTTAAACATGCATATAATTCAACCTATTGGGAACAAAGAACAAACTTCTAGTCCGATCATTCTTTCGGCATGTAGTACCAATAGTAAATGTACATCATTGGATAGTATACATCGATGGATATGGATGCTTGATGGATTTTTAGCAAAAGGTGTTCCGATAATCTGTTTTTTAACAGATTACGATGCAAAATATCTAGAAGTCATGAAACTTGTCTTAGTTCTTTTTGCTTCATTACCTCTAACATGTAAATCAGCGATAGATCTCATGCCTTTGAAGTATCTTTAGTGGTTCATCGAAACTAGTTCTTCATTTGGAAACAGCTATTAATTCTTTGTCTTCAAGAACCCATTCATATTTGTGCTGAATTCAGTAATCGCTTGCTGTCAATTACAGTTAAAATAATCATCAGCAATCAAAATATGTCGCTAGATATTTTATCAAAAATGATAGCTGTTAGGACCAAGCTGAAATGTGGCTTGGTGAAATCAGAGATCTCTCGGCCGCAAAAAAATGTTACATCTGACCAATAGTATCTAATTCATTAGCTAATCGTTTGTATTTAAGAGTCATTCATTCTTTAATAATAGCATATATTGACAGAGAAACTATTTAAATGATCGAATCTAGTATGATTGGTTTACAGTTTTTCTATGCCGTATCTGAGGGCGTGGCTTCTGACAAGGGCACGATATAACACCGATGAAATATTTTATTGATCATCAAATGGCAATCTTCTCAATCTATGAGCCAAGTCACACGCTTTATCATCTACTGGTAACTTTTCCGTGATTCATTTTAGCGTGATGCTCAAAAAATAAGGATGTTGAATCGTATCAAAAGCGAAATTGAGATCACTATTTCTATGGTGAAGGGACTTCCTCTACGTTTCCCTCGACACTATAAACAACGTGAGTAGAGCACTTGCAGTTTCAACATCATCAATTCCATCAGAATCGACGGAAGTTGAAATTGAATCAATACTCTTTTCTGCTTTCGATGATGCTTTCAAATAGCTTTGTTAAATTGTTGTAGATAACTCCATGAAGTAAAAGAATCATTTGCTTCCGAATCTGACCGAAACTAAACTCTTGACCGCTCATTTGATCTAGAATACTTAGGAGGAGATAGTGACGATGAATCAGACGTTTATAATACCAGCGGTATAGATGAAAATTCTTCGCATACCGTAAGAACAGTGGATAGGGTAGATGCACAAATGAGACCATCGTATTTTAAGATCCAAATAGAAGGAAGAAAGAAATTCATGCATTAAAACACCGCGAAACTGCAAGTAGGCTTCTGAGTCAGGATAAGAAGTCTTTATCATCTGATAGACTATAGCAAGTAGCCCAAAAGTATCAGGAATACTTATTTCAGTAACAAATCTTCATCTACTTTTTACTGTTACTATTAAATTTTGCGTTTGCAAAAGTAACCTGACATTGGATTAATATTAGTAGGCCATTAGTTATACTATAGTTAAATCATTTTCTGTATCAGATTTTCGATACATGGGTCATGATGTTCTTAATAATTCCTATATGAACGAGACAAATTTCTATCTAATGAAACCTTTATTCAGTTAAACACTAATCTATCCTATAAACTACAATAATCTTTTTAATTTGAACTTTTTATCAAATGTAAATACCTGTCGTCCTCTAGAAATCGCAGTAGCTCTGTTCAATCTAAAGTTTCCAAAATTCAAAACGCTTGCGTCATTTAAAATTTGCAGCGATTATATTTAATCAAAACTGTGTCATATTCAAAAGAGTTACTTCCTCTGTAAATACACAAACCTATCTTGAAATGATTATGCATTCCCTTAAAATATTTTTAAATCCCATTGTTCAAAATTATTTTGAGCAACCGATTGTGTTTGAAAAAAAATTTCAATAAGTTAATCCTTTATATAGGCTTGTAAACTGTTTCTGTTTACTACTCATAGAAAACTTAAAACATTCCTATTAAATTTTAAATTTCAGTTTACTCTTGTTCGAAAATCAGAAGTATCTATTTCTATCCTTGAACGTTTCAAAATATGTCATGATACCGTGTCAATTGAGCGAAAGCTATAATAGTGAAAATGAAAATTGCGGCAGGCAAAGTAGGTAAAACCTCGAAGGTATTTATTAGCAAAAGAGAGTGACTGTATTAATTGTAGAAATTGTTTCTTGATAAGACTCGATTGCTCATGTTTGAACATGAATCATCATGCTGATGTGTTTGTATATCGTGTGCAGAAAACAAACAAACGACATCGGCTGCTTTTCGAATACAAATTGGAACTAACTGAAAGTCACAAACAGAAACAAATCAATCTGTTGAAATTTATCCACGGTCAACCTATCATCATAGCTCAAAATTGTGTAACTGTTCTTTGGTTTTCTAGTTCAAATACTTCTTTTCTAAATCTGTACTTCTTTTTATTTCATTTAATCCTCTTGTATTATATTTCTTTTCGTATATTTAATAACATGTTACTTATGATTTAATTAAACTGAAGATTTCACTATTTTACACATAGCTGTTTTACTCTTTTCAATTGGCACAGAAAGTAGCATTCGCTGAAAAAAGTTTCTTTAAATCATCTCTTCGCTGATTCGACACCACACCTAAAGTTTGAGTGAATCCATGTAAAAGAAATAATCAAAAAATCGATTAAATATCCATTTTTTGATTATTAAAACTGATTTTTTTACATATTTTTTTTACATGGGAATCGAGAAGTCATCATGAATTGGCTAAGAAATGATTATAGAACGATAATTGATGCAGCAATAAGATCAACAGAAATTTTGAAATTATCTTTCTTGAACTAAAAATTCAGTTATAAAATATTATCTATTTATTCTAATGCGAACAGATGGTTTTATAGAAAATATTAATTAGCGTGGAAATTCGTTTGAAAAATTTCGAGAAAGTATATCGCAACGTAGTATAATTTCTAAGATCAACTTTAAAAAATAATTGAACAAAGTTTTCCACAAAGGCCTTCTGCTAGATGAAAAATTTGAATATTTTCGTTGCAACAACCAATCTAACGACAATCAATTCTTTTTTCAAAATTTTCTGATTGATGAGCTGTTTCTTGCTTATTCTTTGAATATCAGTGTGATGTCAAGAGCTCAGAATTTGTAATCCGACTAACTATTGGTAGTTCATAATGATTATTTTTAATACGAATAAGCATATACATATTATGTATTATTTTCTACCGATGGATGTTGACTATTTTTCTGAAACCATGAACTCATGCACAGCTCTTCAACAGAGAAAAATTGATTGCTCAGATGAATGAATCCAACATTGGATTGTATCGGATCTCACAAGATCCGACGAACCGACCAAGTCCGATGGGAGTCCGAGTTGAGAAACTACTAATGGATCCGACGAGAAATTCATATTTTACTATTTGGACACGATTTAGTATCTGTAGCCGATACTACAGGTCGGTGAAAGATCTCTGGCAGGTTGCATCGGATCTGACAGTAAGATATGATCGGATCACAATACTAAGGATCCGAATATCAATGCACAACCCGGGTTTGTATAGGAATTCATCAATTTTATAGAAATTCATAGAAAATTGGATCGGACTGCTTTCGGGGATTCACTCGGATCCGTCTGTCAGAATGATTCTTCTGAGTAGATGAAGTAATAAATCGAAAGTGTAGAATCGCTGAAAAAGAAATTTCAAAAAAATTTCTATTGATCAAAATTAGGCTGCGTAGTGAAACTCTTTTGTAGCCGGTTTTTTCTCATAGAAAAATGGCAACTTCAATAAGTTTCCCGTATGCTAAATCACATGAAACCATCGAAAGTACCTGTTCGATAGTCTTCATCACTCTAACTACTCTGTGATTGGATGACTTGCGAGTGATTAAAATTGATCCAAGTAGTTGAAAGTCAATGTGCGATTGGAGGATACTTAGGACGGCTCCATTTTTTATGGGTCCAACAGGATCCAGTATGAAACAGAATGAAAGATGAAACATTTATTTCGAGTTTTGACCATTCGCCGCACCCCTCACTAACTTTTTATGGACTGCTTGGAAACGTTGAATGGTTATTTGCTCTTGTTAGTAACCACACGTGTTATTTTATTCTCATGATGATAACAGTATTGAAATTAAACTGATTGCATGAAATACGCATTATTCTACGTATGTATTTAAGTTGAAGTTTGGCTATTGTTCTGAATACATACGAAAATACGAAGCAAGTAAGAAAAATAAAAATATGATTGCTGCCCCTGTCATTGTAGCATACTTTGCTGCATGGTCTATTTATGCTCGATCATATTTTGTTGCCGATATTCCTGGAGATAAGATCACCCATATTAATTATGCTTTTGCCAATATTGGCTCAGACGGGCGACTTGTATTAGGCGATTCATGGGCTGATGTAGAAAAGGCATATCCAGGTGACACATGGGATCAACCACTACGTGGAAATTTTAACCAACTACTTAAACTAAAACAAAAATATCCACATCTGCAAACATTCATTTCTGTCGGTGGATGGGTAAGTTTTATTTATGTATGTTAATTTTACAAAAGCAAAGTCTTATAGACATGGTCCGGTAAATTTTCTGATGTTGCTGTATCGGCTGAAAGTCGTTCTAGATTCGCGCAATCTTGTGTTGACTTTGTTCAAAAATATGGTTTTGATGGAGTGGATCTCGATTGGTAAGTCTTCATTCAGTTTTAGTTCTATGATCTCAAAGGATATTTTGTATTTGCTTCAGGGAATATCCAGTGTCTGGTGGTCTTGCAGGAAATATTGTTCGACCACAAGATAAAGAAAACTATGTATTTCTACTTCAAGAAATTCGTCGACAACTAGATAGTGCGGGTAGTATTGATGGCAAGCGATACCTGTTAACTGTGGCGTAAGTTTAAAAATGTTAACGGTTAAAACATTTCACTCGAATTTTATATTGAAAAAAAGGACCGGTGCAGGTACTGAACGCATTGCTGACATGGACATACCGGGTATGGCTGCATCTCTTGACTGGATTAATGTTATGACCTATGATTTTCATGGTAAAAACTAGTCTTTTCGGTGTACATTTTGATATTCGTATATATGTTTCTCAAATAACAAAACAGGTGGTTGGGATGCGAAAACTGGTCATAATGCTCCATTGTATAAAAACGATGCGGAAACAGCTACTGATATTGCACCATCCTTTATTAAATCAAGATATAATTGTCATGCTTCTATTCAAGCTTATATTGCGACTGGTATTCCTCGCTCAAAAATAGTCATGGGTTTAGGTTTATATGGTCGTGGTTGGCAAGGTAAACTCTATTTCTTACTTATTCATTTAGTTAAAAACATGCTGTTCGTTATTTTTAGGAGTGACCAGTACGGCTCAAAACGGTTTTTCACAGCCAGCTTCAACTCAGTTGCCGGTGGGCACATGGGAAAATGGAATCTTTGATTATGATCACTTGAAACGAAGCTATTTGTCTACATATACACGCTATTGGGATGATGCTTCTAAAGTACCATATCTTTACAATCCATCAACAGGCATCTGGATAACTTATGACGATCTTGAATCGATTTCGCTTAAAAATGATTACATTAAACGAGAAGAATTGGGAGGTGCAATGTTTTGGGAATTAAGTGGTGATCGTGGTGTAGAACTTGTTGGTGCTACGTTTACCGCATTGACTAATGGTCAAACGCCACCACCAGTAACATATCCTTCGACTGTACCTACTCCTTCGACAAGTCAAACGAATACACCCAATCCTACTGTTCCGGTAACAACGACTAAACCACCAAGTGGAAGTACTCTTCCATGGCAAGAAAATAAATTTTATAATGCAGGTGACCTTGTGACATATGCTGGTAGAACGTACCGATGCCTTCAAACACATACATCCTTATCTGATTGGACACCAGCTAACGTTCCTGCACTTTGGCAGCTTGTTTAAACATTTTATTTCGGTTTCATTTTTCTGACTTTGAACTATTTATATATTCAATACAGAAGAGAAAATCGAGAACTATTGGATTAATAACATGTAGAAAATCTATTCATTCGTGCAGAAGGGTTTTTTTTAAAGATTCACTGTTGCTCATTATATTATTCATGACATAGCCACTGGGTTAGAAGGACCCATGACGTAAATTTCTGCGAAATGCATTAATGCTAGCCGGTTTAACGCGTTTCACATCTGTTAAAATATACTTTGTTGGACGATTCCTTCTTAGCGGTATTTCGCAGCCTTTCGAAAACAGTGGTATTCCATAATTTAGAGGCAAAAAAACAAAAACCACGAAGTATTTCACAGAACTCAACTTATAGATGCTATCCATACATCCATTTACACTAAATGATATCATTATGGAGATAACCTATATGAATTTCGATAGATTTAAGAGGTGAATTCGGACACAAGAACTCCAGAGTAGAAGATATTCGCAAAGGGATCGTTGAACTAAAATATGGTATAATAGAAGTGGAGGCACCATGGATGGGCTGCGGTGGGCTTAGCCCACCCTCAAGGAAATTTCTAGCGCCGCTACTATATAATAGATGTGTCTATTCTACTCTTACTTACACGTGTCAAGTAAACTTATTTGAATAATGTTTCAGTTTCACATCTGAATGAGTGATGAATAATTACATCTATTTTCCTGATTCCATGCAACTGGTGTTGCCATTTTTCGGCTACTTAATTATAAATTCAACTTTTAAAAATCAAAATCTGTGAAACTATGTTTTAGGCGAAAAAAGCGAATGAAAATGAATAGAATTCCATATAAGTTGTATTTTAAGTTTTAAAGAATTAACTTTCATGTATGCAAATTCTCAAAAAAATCTTACTTTAATTTTTGAATTTTTCAAAATTCCTTTTTTTGAAATAATAATCTTTTGTTAAGGTAAATCAGTGATGCTTAAGACCAAGTATACTCATTATTGAAAGAAATTTATTTCTGTAATTCATATCTCTTTTATGAAGAAGCCATAATTAATAGCATCGAGAATATACGGAAGGAAATTCTTATTATAGTCATGTTTTTGAGAGTATACAATCAGTCAGTATAAGGCACCAGAGACCGAAAACCAATCGAATTGAGATTTTTCTATTCGTTTCGGTCTCTGTAAGGCACACTGTAAAAAATAGGCACAGAATAATAAACCCTTCGATCAAGTTTATTTATCTCATAAAACCTATCATATAGCCTTTCTCAGGTTTATTAGCATCGTAAACTCTTTCCATTCATATACCCTACGAAGGATATATTATACTTTACAATTTTATAAACCCTTTACGGTATATGAGCAGTAATATACCTTAAAACTGTCTATTAACTTCATAAGCCTTTCAGGAAAGCAATTTTTATTCCACAATTTCTTATCAAGGGTAGATTAATAAACGCTTTCCTGAAGGGCTTATGAAGTTAATAGACAGTTTTAAGGTATATTACTGCTCATATACACTAAAGGGTTTATAAAATTGTAAAGTATAACATACCCTTCGTTGGGTATATGAATGGAAAGAGTTAACGATGCTAATAAACCTAAGAAAGGGTATATGATAGGTTTTATGAGATCCATCAATTTTATTGAAGTGTTTATTATTCTGCGCCTAGTTGTTACAGTGCACTCCACACATAGATTCACAATAATAATTATTTCAAATCATACATTTAGCAAATATAATTTTTTCGCGAAATTCATCGCTCAGCTGTCATACACACTATTTTCGCCTCAGTCATTACTAATTTTTTTCCATTCGTTTGATATTTAATCCAGTCCTCTATTCCATGCTACGGAACGTGTTTTATTTCAATGAAAAGGCAGGGAAATAAGTGTTCTAACCAAAGAGATTCTTCAGTTACATTCTGATATTCAATGCTTGTTTAACTTAGAATTAGCTTTTGAAAACGATCTAATCTGCCTCCGTTTTAGAGGAATTTCGGTTTTGATCTTGTCTACAGAAGATTTGCATCGCTATCTTTATGATTGAAAACAATGGGATCAGCAAACATTTTGACAAACCTTTTTTATAATTTCCACAATCATGAAATCATCTAAGTTTTCTACATTTACATGCTTTTTGAAGATGAATTTGGTGGGAGATGCTGCAACAAAAGAGATCCGTTTTTCATCATTCGAAGCATAATTGCAAAAAGAAGAGTTTCACATTCTTCCCAAAAGCCAAGGCGGTAAAACGCGTTTTATCTAAGTAAAGATACTGTAAAACGCACTTCCTCTTGAAAAAACGGAGCTAAACGCATGTTCGGATCTCTGAAAAGTTTTATGCGGTACATTTCTTTAAATATTTTATACCATGTGGATAAAAATGCGTTATATTCCAATGAATACGCTTGTTCGCTATTACTGTTTTATGAATTGAATGAATTGTCTAATAAAATTGAATCGATTCTCAACTAAGTAATAGTTCATCAATCAACAATGTTTACTTATGAACTTTGACTTGTACCGCACAGGCTCATGTGACAGAGCAACTCCTATTCTTAGCATTATGTTAACAATTTAGGCTAGCAAATATTACTTTGAGATGTTGCTATACTCCATAAAACGTATCATTGGCAAAGTTATGTCAAAAAGATCTACTATACTATCATAGATGACTAATAAGAATATTGATTTAAAATTAAAAGATGGGTGGACATTTTCGGAACCATTTTTGATAGGCACTAGATAGAGATGTGCGGTTTTGGCTGATTATAAATGAGGACACAAACTAAATAGAATCGTCAACCCTAGATCCCCTGAAAATTTCTCTCAGAATCAGCTGACACAAGTTTGAAAAAAAATGAAGGTTTCCACTTTGATTTAGAAAGTGAGGTGTTCACCGATAATCTGTCAAAAATGTTTAGTAAAATGTTAGCTACGCATGAATGGTTAACAATTTTAACATCAAAATTTTCATAGATAATCTAACTATGGTTAAAAATTCTGATGTACTACTGAATAGAAAAATCTCAAGTGAATAAATCTGATCTGATCCTACGATCCGATGAAATCCTATGGGATTCCAATAGTAGGATTCGATAAAACCCAACACTAAGGATCCGAATGTCGGATTGCAACCAGGAATCCGATGAGATTTCGTCGGATTCGGGAAACTCCGATAGAAACATGATCGGATCGAATTGTCGGAATGATACTCCTGGGATTGCAAAATTTTGACACTACGCTACGTTTTCTCTTGCAGAAATTTAGAAATGCTGTCCTGATAAAGTTTGTTGGACAAATCTGGTGATTGAGATTCGATGCCATTTTGTTTCCTTTTTGAAATGTGAGAACTAAGCATGCTACTCTAGTTTCTATTAAAAGTTATTCGAAAAATGCTTTTACTTTTTTCCAACGTGACACGAATAGAAGTTCGTTAAGATGAAAGCTATTCAAAATTTTATTGTTCTGTGTAATACAACATTATCACTATAATATTGTCTAATCTTTTGATTTTCTTTTCAAGAGAAAAGGATTAAAAAAACAGGAAATAATCATACCCTAACTCGATCAATTTTAGTTTCATTAGTTTTTCTTTGCGCACTAGTCGATTGAAATCAGAGAAGCTATCATCTCACCACATGAATTTTCTTGATAGCTCGATGTCTTGATATATTAAAACCAAAACAAAAATGATCCTATGATATCAAGACATGCCTAGTTCTTCTATAAACTTTTGTTTTGATCACTCATCTGTGTTTATGATATTATTATTCAAACCTCTTTAATAGTGTGATAGACACTCACAAGATAGGGTAGAACAATATTGTTTCGTATTAATGTGATTTCAACTAGACATCGTGCTAAGCATATATCTCTCGATAATGATGATGGCAAACTTATTACATGATGCTGGTAAGATCTTAAGACGCAATTTGTATGATTGAAGTTTAGTATTTCAGATTTACAAAATTATATCACTGATTCGTATCTACATCAGAAAGATCTAAGATTCTATTTGTTTTTTTGTATCTCTTCAACTACAATAAGTACTCAACAGAGAATAAATATGTTATAATTAGATTTTCTTTTGATATCTGACGCCACTCATCTATGAATTTCACTCAGATTTTCAATTGATGCACTTCGTTCTCAATAATAATCACTATTCGAATTTTATATTCGTTCTAAATATAAATGAAAAAATCGATTCGCAGTTAAGAATATATTCATTCAATTATCTTCTTTTTCTACAAGAATAAATTCAGATATAGCAAGACACACACACACGCACACACAGTTAACTAGAGAATTAGGAAGACGAAAATACATAGAAATGATAATGTACAAAGACATACAGGTTAAATTATCTGGTTCACAATCTCACATGCGAAATCGTCTATGGAAGAAAAAAAGAACTAATCAGTTTTATAAAATGAATTTAACAAGTATCAACTTACTTAGGTGCTACTGCTGGACCCTGGCGACACGAGGGTGATTGTGATGATGTCTAAAAAAAAACTTTCGATACATAAAGGAGAAAAGAACATGAAAAATTAATTTTACTTCTTGAAGAGTTCGTTCTTCACTCTGACATCGTTTGTGTAATACTAACGGGTTCGGCGGTGATGTACATGTTAATCGTTCAACATCATTAAAAATAACATTGACACCACCTGTGCTTGATGGAAGAACATCACCCTAATGATTAGAATTCATTTCATAGTTCAAAAGAAAAGACAAATTGAGTTCTACTTTAACAAAATCAGTAACGATTTCGCCTTGTGAATCAAGATTTTGATGTGTTAAAACATATTTTGTTGTTCGAACTATATCTTCTTTAGCTGGTACATGTTGAGTGCATACTTTCTTATGAAATTTCGGTTGAAGAAGAGTCTCTACATTATTATGAACAAACAACGAAAGATTCGATTCGTGAAAATAAATCTAATTAAGACAAATATTTTCTACCTGTTTGAACTGTTCCCTGTGGTCGATGTTCAAGCCAAATTTCACTTAATGATCGTGACCTTCGGTGCTGTTGTCTCGGATGAGCAACAACGACATGTCCACTACTATTTTCAATATGCATCGGCTCAGCGTTAGGGGAATGTGGAGTATGAGGACGACGGCGAGAAGTTGAATATGATGTCGGTGTATTGCTATTCTGAGATATGATCATTTCTACTCGATGGTATTGCTGATGTTGTTGATTTTGATAAACATTGTCAGTTAGATTTCTAGAAAGAACAATAGACTTTCATGAATTTGTCTGTCGATTGTAAATGAAAGAATATATTACTCGTGATTGATATGTGACGATGCTGAATTAATTGGAATTAAAAACTGTTCGTTTGTTATAGGATTATTGGCTGCCATCGAACGAATTATATTTAATTTATCGTCATGTTGTCGTTCAAGATCACGCATTTGATTTTCTTTATTTTTTATTTCATTTATCTGAATAAGAAAATCGAATGAAAACAATCGATATCAAATGATTGACTTACAAATTGTTGTTCGATTTCATTCAATTTTATTTTCATTTTATTTTCGAAGTCATTTTTATCTTTTCGTCGTTCGGATTTCAAAGATTTTATTTCCATGTTACGTTCTTCGATCTTATTTTGAAAATAAATGAAAATGAAATGTTCCAGTTATTTTATTTGAAGATGGATTGCAGCAAGAGATTACTTGTATTTTAAGTGTCTTATTTTCACGTTCGATCTGATTTGTTGTTTTATATAGGTCGTTTTGTGATTTTTCTAATAGCTTTATTCGTGTTTGTAACTGACGAATTGTTTTAATTTGTTGTTCATTTTCTTTAGATAAATCATCGTGATTCGACATGTTCGATTCATAATCAGATACTAATTCAAGTGTAAATTTGCGTAAAAACTCTTGCTGTTCTTGGATAAGCTAGATAAACAATAACCACATAAAAACGTTCGATTACAAACAACAAATTATACCGTATTTAATCGATGTCGTTCTTCAATACGTCGTCGTAAATGGTCTTGAAGCACAGTAATAGTTGTTTCATCACCTGATCCATCCAATAGAGAATATTCAAGTGGCGGGAATGGAGCAATTAATGCTTGAGCACTACGCATAAAAATAAATGGATTATGAGGATTTGTTGCAAGTTGCACCGTATATATGAGACTACCAGTGATTACATGCAGCGGTTTTAATGATTCGCTAACATATGAATGCTGATACTTTCTATTATGAGTAGCGTATACTAATAGGCAAAGCAATTCGATCAATAGTCTTAATTTTAGTTGTCTTTATTGGTTACACAAGTCGTATTTGTAAGAAAGAAAATTTATTTATGTCCATAAAACCGTGAGTGAGCCAGTTAATTATCAGCGAATTTCATCGGGAATGTTGAAATTTGTAGTTGTCAATATCGGCTCGAAATTAAAATTGATTGATTCGATTTTGGGAAACTTTACTATTTAGATAGATTATAAGTTTGACTTTTGTTATTTAAGATTGAAAAAGAAGAAAAATATATCATCGTAATGTGATCTACATTGAAATTTCAATGTCAATAGTAAATTATCATCTAACGATTACAGACACAACGAAGTCCATTAAAACTACACTATTCACAAGGGAACATTTCCAGATGTCACATTATTATGCAACAAACATGATAATCTTGTGCCGGCGTTCTAAAAGTACGTGATAGGTCAAAAAATGCAAAGGTTCTCTCAATCCTTTCTCTTCTTGAAATGTCGAGCCTTTGAAGGCTTTTGCAAAGAAAGACTTTCTTAGCTATCACTAAGAACACGATGAAATTCAATTAACGAATTCTGCTTTCGAATGATGAATGAATGAAAGTTATGAATCGAAAGTTCTAACAGAAATACTTCGAGCACATTCTCGTTGTTTACTCAATAGAGATATATAACCCATTTAGAATATTCACTTTGACTAACAGTCTCAGATACGTGTCAATGTCGAATCTAGAATTCTTGCTTTTAAGTGAATCAGATGTCGAATGCGAGTCAGTAGTTTCCGTTGAACCTTACATTCGTCGTTTGATAGTGGCTGAACTAGGTTCTTAATGAAAAATTATGCAGAGACAATTTTATTTCTCAATTAAGAGTCGTTGATTTAGAATAGGAGTCAGAGAATTTTCGTTGAGTTTCTGTAGCAGAACAGATTTGATTTTATCAGGAAATATTGTCAGGTTGTTCAGTTCATACTAAATTCTTTCATTGTAATGATTACAATGTTCCAATTGCATTTGTTTTAACAAGTTTCATTACAGTTGCAACGAATATTGGTAGATTCGGAATCTAGTCTTTGCAGTTTAGATTTCGAAAGCTGTCTTCATCCGACGTCCAAGAGTTCATCTTTGGAATGTTCTTCACTGATAAAAAATCTTCACATCAAGTCATTAATACCCAATCTCAAACTGAAATCTTAAGTGTAACGAAACTTTTGTACGCCGAAACCTTAAGTCTTAAGTTGTCTATAGCCCGAGACTTGACTATTATGAATTTCAGTACAACATATAGTTAATGAAAAATTTCTCCCTATTTCAATAATCGAGGTTATTCAAAAGTGATATGTAAGACTGTTCTGGAGGAATTTCGACATTCGAAAGTACTATATATATATATATATGTTTTAGAATTGTTTTATTTACTTGAATTCAGTAAAAAGTACTGTTTGCTGATTTTGTTGCTGTTGGTTATCAATATCACGTAGAACAACACCACGATTCATTTTAGGTGGAATTGGAGGTGGCGGTGGTAAGGTACGTGGCACCATAACGTCTTTTGTTAACTCACCGAATTTGAGTGCATGCTACAATTACAACGATTCAAACTGTTATAAAGAAAAAAACGGGAACAATAAGAAAATTAACCAACATGAATAATAGCAGAAAAATTTACAATGAGAAAACAAATGCTTCGCCAGGAACTTATCAGTCATATTAATGTGAATCAAAGGCTGAAATCGAATAGAATCGTTGTATGATTCGATTCGATTCATCTCAACTGCATGAAACAAAAAAAGCGATTTGAGATTTTCCTATTTGTTTTGGTCTCTGATGTGGATGTGGTTGTGAACCATAGTGGGATTAGAAGAAGACTCACATCAACAATCATGTACTTTGATAATTTTGTGCGCTGGCTAAAGATAATATCTGGTAAAATAGTCGACGTTTGCACTATTCTATATCGCACAATTACAACATTTCAAACGAACTATGAAAACATCATGAGCTGATATTCGTTTCTTTCATATGTGCGACTAAAAATGTATGCTAGAAAAAGGTTTAGTTATACTATTATAAATGTTTCGACTAATTTTCATATCGGTCCATAATTAGCGAACACTTTTCGTTCGATCTGTTGTCTGTAGATCCAGAAAAAAGATTTTCACAGATATCTTTACTTGAATTTCTTCATAGCCATCGACTGTTGGATTAACACAAAGTATCATTCGTATTCGACCTTCACCATCAAAATAACTCTTGAAAAATGATGTTAATTTTGATTCACGGTACGGTACCATCTATGTATGAATCAATCAATGATTATATTTCATTTCATTTGAAATCAATAAAGAAAATTCACAACAAGTGTACCTTACTTGTACCTTGTGCTTGATTTTCACGTAGAATTTCAAAACATTGTCGAAGAACCATCAGCGATGAATTAATATTACCTCAAAGAAATTGAAACGTGAACTATAAATAAAACATGCAATAATTGACTTACTTGCTTCTTTGACCCGTTCACCAGCAGTTTTAGCTCGATTCACACGTTCACTACCGGCTAAGTCAACTAAATGAATAGTACTTATCGTGAGATCATCTCGCGTCTATCATTCAAAATAAAAGCAAAGAAAATTCGATATAATATGACGATGATGTTTTCTCAACATACAAGTGAAGTTGGTGGAATGTCATTGTGAAATTGAACGAGACGCATTGACAGAACACTATGTGAACGGCTTGATTCAGTATTCAATTGTGTATGAGCAATACGACGTCGTTTTAAACCCATGTTAAGTAAATCAATAGCCTCTTCGCTTGTACGTACTTCAATTTCTTTAACATCTTTAATATATGGTCTGCCACGATTATCCTCTCGTAATTGTTTGGATTGCGGTGCTCTGGAAACAATCTAATTTATTAGTCATATTATTAGAAGTCATCTTACTTGTTAAGAATATCATCATCGAATAAATCATATATATAATTATTATAGATTTCAACGAATGTAACAAATACAAAATATGAACAATTTTCATTTAATTGTGGATTCCATAATGACGTTGTGTCCAACGTACGAGGAGCATTTACAGATTCAATTAATCTAAATATCAAACGAAAACTAGTTGACCCTTTGAAATTCAAGAACGTTTACTCATACTTGGCACGTTGATTATTAGTATTCTTAGTCATTTGAAGTTCTCTACGTTGTCGTTCAAGTAAAATATCAGCTTCACTCTGAATTTCATAACTATTTTGTCGGTCAGAACGAAGAAGCTTAAAAATAGAATAAAATCAAGAGAATAAATGGAACAAAAAGAATTCGAATCTAATCTACGTTCAATCTTTCATGCTTCCCGATGTATCATTGTAAGAGGAAGCATATTGAATGTCTTACTAAATTTTTGAACATGTCTCAACACAAAAACGTGTAAGATCATCGTTTGGATCGAAGTCGATCTTTTCGTTGTTGTTCTTTTCAATTAGAACTTTATTCCTTGTTAACCAACCAAATATACTTGGCATATAAATAAGAGAATACTCTTTAACTTTTTCTTAAACATTACCAATATGTAACGCTTAAAAGTATTATCCTAAGTAGACTGAACTTAACAAATTCACTGCCAAATTTCTCTGACAAGGAATATTTAAGTATTACTCGGTAGTGGAGACAACAATTTCTGCAACAGTTTTTTCTGAATTGAGATCGATTATAGACAAACTAAAGTCATCGATACTAACATCAAAGAAGTTCAATTCAGCAGACGTTTATTCTTTATGTATCCTGTGTTCCGAAATACTCTTCATGTGATATAATACTGATATCGTTTTCTATTGATCTCATGCTCGTCGTATTAGAGATTCAGATCGTTGTTCATCTCTAAATTGTCCTGTTCTTCTCATCTAAAGTTCGTTTATCTATCTTGATATAAATTACTGTAAAAACTTGATAACAACTTGCAATAATCAAAATAAAATCAAAATAAGAAACAAACTAACATATTTTTTCCCAAGATATGGTCCGACTGAATTGAAAATAACATCGAATGAACGTGGAACCAAGCCAGGATTATTCAATGGACCCATCATTGTAAACGTCTTTCCCGAACCCGTAATTCCATACGTGAACAATACGCCTAAATTTGCATGAAGAATAAAAACAAAGGTCTATAAACATAGATAATGAACAAACATACTGCTTTTCCCTTGAATTAGATCATCAAGCAAAGGTAAAGCTAATTCTTTAAAAGCAGCTGACTGGCAAACATTATCTGTTAGAATATGGCTGAATTCATAACCAGACTAAAGCAAGAAGAGCAAAATGACAAAATGAAATCGTTTCAATATAAAATACGTGCTTCTCTAATTTGTCCATTTTTCACGTTCTAAAAAACAATGAAAGTAATTCATAGTGACTTGAAAAATCCTCTATGATGAAGTCACTGACCTCGGACGAATAGAGAACGAGTTCTGTGAAACTTGCAACTTTAATGCATGACAAAGAATTATCTGTTTGTTGATCAGTATTATTATCTTGTGGCGGTCGTAAACGGCAAAAGACCTTTGAAAAAAACATATTTGATTAGTTTTAAGAACAGTTGATCCTGTTATTGACGACTGACTTCGACTGGACATCCACCACCGTTAGCAATTAAATCACGCGAGCCAAGCTGTGTTTTCTTCATTGAAGTGATTGTGTTACTATTAAAATCCAAGCAACTTATATAGTCGAAAAGAAACAATAGGAAAACAAAAAAAATTAAATGCAGAAGAATCGATTGATCGAGGCACTATATCGTTCATACATACAACAGATAGTAGAATCCTTCTATTGGTGGATTTATACAAAAGACAAAATGACATAACATATAAACTAATATGATAATCAACTCTATATCACATTAAAAATCAATTCGATACAACACAATGAAGATAACGGTCGTCTTATCGGGTAGAAAAGTCAGCTTCAGCTATCATACTGTATGATTTAGATGAATTATTTAATAGATGCCGCTTTTGGAAATCATTTCTCTATCTAATGATTGTAACTTTTAGGAGAACATGTAAATGTATTTTCAATAGTTAAGGAGAAAGAATAAGCAATTCATGACAATCATTAACTGTGAACTAAGAAGATTTGCTAATGTTGAACGAAACTTTAGCTACCGTTGACAGAAATAAATCAAATACTTAATCAAAATTTCCGTTCGCTGTCCTCATCGGTCTGATCCAGAGTCATAGTAATTTCACTAAACGGTATTGAAATACGGAATTTATCATGAAACTTCCAAGCTCATATACACATAAGCTTTTAAGAAACAGATGACTCGCAAATTTAGAACAAGACAAATATAGATATACAAAATTGCGAAGTCTTTTTACTTGTAAATAAAGTTGAAACATGTTGCTCTAAAAGCATACATTGAAGAACAGGGGCGGCGCGAAAGGGTTAGAGCAGGGGGTGGGTCAATCCTAAAATCGGAGAAAACTATCAGATAGCTTTCTGCAAGGGGGAAACAGCTCATCCAATGTTTCTGATTCAAATCAATTGACTTTACTAAAAAAAATCACAGAAATCAAAGAAATTCGATTTAAGCTGTCTCACCCTATAGATTGATGTTTTGAAGAGCAAGTGTAAAAATTTTATTGTTTTAATTGATTCAATATTTTTTTGATTTTCATTTAAAAATATCAGCCGTTTCGCACTTGATGTTCTCCGACATTGAAGAAAATTATGATGGGGCATTCTCCAAAGCTGGAGAAACTTATCTAGGGACTTTCTCCAGAATCGGAGAAAATTATCCAGTGGATTTCTCCAAAACCGTAGTGAACTTCTTTGTAAAATTAATTCACCTAACTTACATGAAAATTTTTGAAATCGGAGGAAATCCAGATCAATTGAGCAGCAGGGGTGACCCCCCCCCCCCCCTATGGCGCCGCCCCTGTTGAAGAAAATGTAACATTGTAAATTTCGAGTATTTCATCAAGTATTTTTGTCAAAAGATACGATAGTTACGCATTACTAATCAATCAACGATGAAAAATATATTATAGTGAAAAATATACCGCCCTCATTAATTTTCCTTATTCCATTGGTTGCATTTTTTCTAACCAATAAAGAAACAAGAATACGAATTTACGTATTTTACGTACGTACGAGGAAGCGCACAGTATTTAGTCTAGTTTATTACAGTACCATTCTATTGATCGATATAGAAAACAGTAATCTTTTAATGGAAGTAGCACTCATAGAAAATGATTATGCTTTGCCGACTGCAATCTATAAACACGATTGGGTTCATATTCTTTATATGATTATATGTATTATCTTCTTTTCGATTCAAGTTTGTCAACGCATCTCTGTAGATTACACTTACTCATTAAGTAAGTCTTTACAGTAGAAGAATGTGCTCAGGTACACATTTCGATGTTCTGTGTAGAGGATTTCAAAACTGGTTTGTATATTCCATCACTTAATCGATATCCAACTGCATTAACTCCAACATACTCGAGCATTTCATGTATTTGGTATCTTGTTTTTATTTGGCAGGTAACATTCATATCAAGTTTAGTGTATAGTAAATATCTATCAATATTAATCTAGGCGACATGGATAATATATTCAATTATCGGTATTTTTCGTCGTACACCATCCGGCACTTACTTCTATCAACATCCATGTGCCATGAACAAATGGTGTTATTTCTATACTGTATTTGGTCTTATTCTCTTTACACCACAATTAGCAGCTGCTGCACGAAATAAATATGGAATTGGAGTAAGAATGAAGAAGAAAAATTCCTAGCATTTTCTGACGCTTCTATTTTCACACCAGATTTCAATATTTCGTCATCTGGGAACATTTTGTGAATTAATTATTACTCTCGTTGTTGTTCATGTATCATTATGGGAAAATTTGAAAAATTATTTACGAGATAAGTTGTACGTATCATCGATAGTTCAGGTTTTTTAAAAGTTGAAAAAAGATGAAAACCTAACCTTTTGTATTGTTGAAGGTTTGTCGATGTATGGCTAACACGATTACTATATCACAATGGTTTAGCTCTATGGGCGTCTGTTATACTCTACGAAAGTTGTCTATCGATTATCATAGGTCTTATTTATAGTGATTTAGTATCACAGTCGATGGCTTCAATTATTGGATGTCTTCTTCTTTTATCTGCTTTCATTACACTTTCTATTCTTGAAAATTTTGTGTTTTACAATTCACTTGCATTTACTTTATCGCCATGGTTGGCTTTTTTATGGCTGTTAGGAGGGATTGTTTTCCAGCCATATGAAGATATGTCTACGACGTATTTTACTATATGGTTTGTTCGTTATATTTTTGGTGCTGCATGTATATTAACATGTGTTCGTTTGCGTTTGTTTTTTTGGAGGTATAAAAACAAATTGATACCAACATTTCAGTCACCTAGAATCTACTGTCTTATTGTAGAACCACGAACTTTTTGAATAGTCGAATATTTCTCTCGTATTTAAATCTTTAGTATTGTACAGTATTTAATGTTTTTATTTTTTGTTTTTGTTAATAAATTTAAGATAGTGAACATCGAGTAAGAGCGAAATAGATTTTATGATGTAGAACGAAAAAACATTGTATTCGTGCCGAGATTATAATGAATTCATTTTAAAGGAATCATTTTTCTAAGCTTAAAATTACCTATTCTGATTGTATGTAGCCGATTGAATTCCGATCAAATATTTGCACAGAATCATTCAATGAGGTCATGTTCGCAAAAAAAGGTAAGTTTCTTCTTGTTTAATAAGAGAAGTGTCTTATGCAAACTATCATGGTATGTTATGTATGATGATATTTTAGAATTAAGTGAATATCATTTCATAACACATGTTACACTTTGTTTTGTTAGACTTGAATGAAATCTTTTTCAGTACATAGATTAGTAATCGAGTATGCTGTTCTCCTGTTACCTATGTGTGCATATGAAAGTAAAACTTCGATCATCTATGAATGAACATGGAATCAATCTACGAATCAAAACGTACAATTACAAGTCAGACGATTGTTTGTTCTTCATCATTAACTAAGAATTAACATCGCCTATTTTCTCAATGACTAGAAAGAGTTGAGTTTCAGATAAAATGAGTCAATCAATCATTTATTGATAGTCGAACATGTAACTTTCATCAATGTAGATAAACGCTGGTCACTTCATATTAGAAAATAAAAGATTAATTTACATGGAATAAATTGCGTTGTTTAGCCAATAATCCAACTTCTTATATCTGAATCAGTTGATTTCTGTTATCACAATAATAAATCTGTTTTTACAAGTAATGGAGCATATGTAAAAATTAAATTCACTTGTGCTGGCATATTCCATCGGAAGAATTCGCCTGTGAAGATCATGACTTTTCTTCTAGCTTCTCGATTGAAGTGATTTAATGATAACTCTTATCAAAATCTGCAATTAAATTTTCTCAAGCATTCTTCTACTATATGATTAGATAAGAATTAACATTCGTAGTACAATAGAGCCGCAGTTTGATGGTATGCCATAGCGATATAATTATGTATGAATGGATTGTATGTCTTTTTTTCTGTTCTTTTTCTTTGATAAAACTCAAAACGTTTTATCTGATATCTGTTTTCGTAAATGGATTTCATCACTTGCGATCCTTATGAAAAGTGCCGATGCCTGTGAATATCAGCGAAATACTTAGAAATAAAAACAAATCATTTTCAATTCTACCCTAAATTTTTTCTGATTAGCGAAAAACGAGATATTTTAATTCTTGAACATCACTTAAAGTCACATGAATCTGAAGAGTCAACTTTCTACGATTCATATATACGATTTATACATGGATGGGTAGAACTCTCATGTTGTTTTTACTATGCTTGTGGAAACATGGAATATATCAGACACTCAACCATGGACAGTTGCGCATTATCAAGTACGATTTTAATCCTCAAGAATGCCTGTTTCAAAAACAAAATATTGCATAGGATGCAATTTGAAATGTTCTGTAAATTGTATAAATAATCTAATTAAATATGCACACCCTCTATTTTCAAAATGACTGCAATTCTATATACTCAAAGTTTCACGCTGCGAAAAGGCAAATTTTCCTAATAAGTTGCAGTTACATTTTTTATGAAATTCAATGAAGTTTTCACATTGAATCTTATCGTATATTTTGTGTAACAAGCACTTGGTAGATGATAAAATAGAAATCATACAAAACTCGACGAGTCAGTACATCGGTACTGGTTATTTCAACATCTTTCTGCTCTTGTAATTTTCTTTGTTTGAAACATTGCTCATGCTTATAGTCGAGTCACTCTTTGAAAATCTATAATCACAGCACTTTGTAGTTGACTATACCGATAGATTTATTAAAAAAGCTAGATTAAAATAATAGAAACTAATAAAACCATCGAGTTGTCCTCACAAATATTTTTTTGTACAGGCAACTCTGCTTACGTAAGGAATGATTCCGTGACGACTCTTGATTCTTATTTTGAGTGTTTTGGTTTTCGTGTATATAGAAACTCTAGAAGCAGTCGCATGGAATCTTGCAGAAAAAATTGAGATGCACAACATGTGATATCTTCCGTTGGTAATGACTGTCTTGGATCTCGAATACAACACAAGTATTCAAGTGGTTCTCTTTCGACGAACTCTCAATTTCACCTTCTAACAGCTCTGTTGCACGTGAGATAAGCATGACAGTTAGTGGGGAAACAGAAGATGATGACATTTTTTCAGCTCGATTTGCTCTGCAAGATTACAAGTGAATGGTTCTTGAATTTCCGTCAGTTGTTCGAACACGATGAAACGAGACTCCTGAATTAACAGGAGGTGTAACATAATCACAAGAAGACATCGTTCGTTGTACTTTCATGACACCTTCTTGTACGTGGAGATATTTTAGTTTGAGAAATATGTAGCAACGTTTAGACTGCCAAATTATTATTTAGCAGATGAAATGTAGTAAAACAAATTAGGAGTTTTGATTCATTAGTTGAATTTTTTCTTCAAGTTCATTTATGTTTGTTTCTATATGCAATCTGAGACCATAATCAATATAAATCTATTGCTGCATTAACACAATGCTTGATTAAAAGTCAATTTAAAGTAAGAAGCGGTTAAATACAAACGATTCATATCGACATTATTCATCTTCGACAAAATTCGCTTGATGTATAAGTATTAAATAAATAAGATGTTTCATCTTTCTCACAATAGTAAGAATACTAGTCATTTATGTAAATTGCCAGATTAATGATATTGCAAAGTTCATTGAAATGAATTATGGTCAAGGGGGAAAAAGCGATACTTCAGGAGTGCGTACTTCCAACTTACTTCCATTTACTTCCATCTTACTTCCTTGTACTTCAAAAAATTTTGAAGTAGATGAAGTATCGCTTTTTCCCCCTTGATTATGGTAGATCTATTGATCGAGTGCAATAGTAGATTACGTTGAGTACTACGATTTGGCTGTTTTCATCTTCAACTTTCATTAGGACCTCCCATTAGAAATCTGTAAAATTACTCTTTTTCAGCTTTGATCTGGATTGGTATTCTTCAGTTTTGCAAAGTTCAAATTTCGTTGAACTTTTGGATATTGATGACTCCAGCAAAGAAATAGTCACGCGTTAAAGAATAATGTAACAATGTGATGAATATTCAAATAGTTGTCGAAGTAGGACTATAGCAGTTGCTATAAATTCATGCATGGGACAACTACGAAAGACATGAAAAAATAATTTTGAATGATAGAGACAGACTCGAAATCAAATAGAACCTCGTGAAACGATTGCGATAAAAGTGTTTGGTTTCTGAATTCTTAGTTATAAAAATGTATTGATACAAAATTATCATCAATTCACATTTCATTTTACGATCACCTGATTAATATTGCTTTGAACACTCGTATTCTCATTAATAAAAGTATAACAATGGACTTCTTGTGGTATCCTCAGTAGAATTCCAAAGTCAAGGTGTGCACATTTGTTTTTAGTTTTATGAATTTCATCCTTTATCTACCGAGGAAATATCGGTCAATCATTTATCATGTAGATCTTTTCCGTTGTATGAGAAGTCATCGTGATGCAGTAGAACACACTTTAGATTTATATAATATTAAAGTCGATCTGCATTGCACAATAAGTTTGTTGCAGGATAGCACTACGCATCATAGCTCCGGTACAAATCTGTTTTCGTTTTTATGTACTCAAAAAGTGAGTACACTTTAGAATCCGCCAGTGTGTCCGGCCGGCCGTTTACACGATAACTCTTTACAAATACATTCGATTGAGCTGAAAGTTTGTGCACAGAATTGTCTCATCAATATCTCGGTCGAGTTCGAAGATGAGAAGGATCCGGCAAGAAATGGCTGAGTTATCGAAAAAATTGTCATTTTTCACCAAGCAATCCCTGAGGTGGGGTACAGGGATTTTTTCAAAAAAAACTTTTTTCTCAGAATTATCCACAACTTATGTAAAGTGACTCAGTTTTTAACGCTGATTCCGAATATGATATTAGTTTTGAACCCAATCGCAGCTTTCTAACAAAACATTGGCTGCAAAAAGGTCTAAAATGCACAAAAACTGCATCTAGAAACAAAATTGCCTAGATATGTCTGAGATGATCAGTAGTTTTGGAATTTACCAAAAATATTTACCAAAATACTTCTTCCGTACACACATTCTAGAATGACTGATTTGTCTCTTTCACTTTTCGAAGTACACATAACTCTCAGACCTAAGTCCGAAGTTTTCACATTTATTTTGTTTTGTAATTTGAACAATATTAAGAATATATATATAATTACATATTTACTTATTGATCTCAAAAAAAGATGAAAAAGACATTCAAGGTAGTTATATGTTTCGATTGTTTACTCAGCTGTGGTGCTCATAGCAAAGTTCTATTATGATAGAGTAGAGTTTAGTAAAATTTTCAGTAAAGAACGTACTTTATCTCTTAGTACAACCTGCTTCATCTACTATATCCCCTTAACTTACGAAGAAACAAATTTAACTACGGCTTTTGCAAACGAATTCCTTTTCATCCAGACAAAAGAGTCTTATCTTATCTAGAAACAAATGATTATTTCGATGAAAGTTCTTTTTTTATCGTAGATTGTCACCATTGAGCTATATCTTGCTTTAGTTTTTATTCCAACATGTGTGTTTAAAAAACCTGAGTAAATTTCTTATCGTGTCTATTCTAAAACCTATCTCCCTTGCGACTCATTGTAAATGATATACTAAACATGTTTTAATAATTTTATTTATGCAAATAGTTCTACTGATATTATATAGTCAGCGTTGAAGTCACTGTAGTGCTACTTAATCAAGTGATTATGATTGTTTTTTAAGGATTACTCGACTATAAATATGGATGAAAATAACCAAATCAATGTCGAATCTCGTTACGACGAAATCATACAACTCATACTTGATGGTTGCAAAAATGATCCAACTATATTAAGTATTGATGGATTACTTGACGCATTGCTTGTTCTTAATGAAGAATGTTCTAATGTAAAATTGAGAGAAGAAAAAACAATTAAAGCATATCTCAAAAATGGTAATTACTTTTTTGAAAACTATGTCAATATTGATTCTAAATTTTGTTTATTCTAGTTAAAACATTTGTATCTCGAATAAAACAAATTCGACTAAATCGAGATGATTTCGAAGTAATTGAACCTATTGGATGCGGAGGATTTGGCGAAGGTATCTTTCATTAGTTGAAAAATATTTTCACTTTTTAATTAATAATTAGTTACTGTGGTCAAAATGAAAAATACAGAGCAAATATTTGCGATGAAAACAATGAATAAATCGAAAATCTTAAGACAAATGGATCTAGTAAATTTTCGTGAAGAACGTGACGTCCTCGCATTCGGTGATCCTCTATGGATAACAAAACTTCACTATGCATTTCAAGATAACGATAATTTAGTAAATACTAAATAAAAGCAAAATGTTGCTGTTCTACTACTATCGTGTTACTTTTAGTATTTCTTAATGGACTATTATTATGGTGGTGATCTTTTTAAGTTATTGTGTAACAATGATGACGAGTTTTCCGAGGAGCAAACTCGATTTTATATTTCTGAAATGATCGTAGCAATAGATTCTCTTCATCGACTTGGTTACATTCATCGAGATATTAAGTAAAGTCGTGTTCGTAGGATTTTCTTGCCATTAACTTTTGAATTATTATAAAAGACCCGAAAATATATTAATCGACAGTACAGGACATATTCGACTATCAGATTTCGGTAAATTATCAGCTTCGATTTTGTGCCATGAAATTTATGATGATTTTAGGTTCTTGCATTCGAATGAGAGCTGATGGAAAAGTTAGTTCAATAATTGCTATTAGTTTTCATAATCCTGTTTCGTTCTCATCCAGGTACAATCCGCTGTGTTTGTCGGTACGCCTGATTATTTATCATACGAAGTATTATGTGCAACGCACAGGAACCAAGGTATTTATGGATTTGAATGTGATTGGTGGAGTTTAGGATGCGTTATGTGGGAAATGTTGTACGGTTTACCACCATTCCATGCTGACGAGCCGAAACAAATATTTTCTCAAATCACAGCAAGAGGCGAAAATAAAGTTCATGTTCTTTAGGGCTGATTTTAATTAATAATTGATGTATGTTTCGTTTTATTTCTTCAGAAACCATTAGTGTTTCCCACCGACATCGATTTGTCGAATGATGCAAAAGATTTATTACAAAAACTACTTTGCTCACCGGATACTCGCATCGGAAGAGATGGACTGAATGATTTCAAGAAACATTCATTTTTTGCCGATGTCGATTGGAATAATCTGAGAAAAAGTAATATCTTGTAGAAAACTCATAGAATTAGCATCGATAGATATTTACAGCAACGCCTCCGTTCATACCTGATCCACCCAGTGAATCAAATTTTAATGAAATGGAGCCTAAAACCTTTGCCGAAGTATTTTATTCTTGTTTATGTATCATGCTGTATTTTGACTTTGTTCGTTTATTTATTTAGGAAACTATTAAGGTAACAATATTTATCTCAGCGCAAAGTAAACGACATTTATGTATAGTTGAACATTGTGCTTAGATATTTCTTAAATATTTTTGAATTCTTCAATCAACTAAATCAATTTTTGTAGACATCGCATGCATCGTCTCCCAGAACGGGATTGATTGGACAAGTGCCATTCATAGGTTTCACTTATTCCGGTTCCAAGTGAGTCAATCATACGGAATGCTGGTGATTTTTTGAGAACATCAGTTCGTTTGTGAGGATAGCGAAACTGAAACAATGTTGAAAAGCACTTTCACAGGGCAGCGCAGCACGGAGAGAAATTTTTCTTCCAGCTTCGGGCTCTAATGAGATACGTCTTTTATGGAACTAGCAACTATGACTGGCAGATTAAATCTGGAACTTGTATACATTTTAGATTAGCCATGAGCCATTGAGTTTAATGGATAATTTTTGCTCATATGGTTCATGCAGACTATGTAATAGAACTATTTTTGATGGCATCCAATATCGTTAGGTACAAATTAAATAGGTCAATAAATCGTCAGTTTAGTGTTGATCTGAATTGCAGACTAGTTAATCTGTTAGAGTGCCAGCTTTGAAAAACTCAGATTGGTGTCATCTATGAATCAATGCCTTACTAAACGTTTCAGTAGGATGAATTTGGTAGATGCTAGGGAATGAGAAAGGTTTGTTTGATTTTTATCCTCGATTTTCTCTTTTTGAAACAATGAAACCATACATCTTTATCTGGTTTCCATCAAAACATATATAAACAATATTTACCTGTCTAGTATTTTTAAATGCAAATGCATACTTAAACCTGACCATATCCTATTATTGACAAATTTTTCTGTACGCTTCGAAGAAATCAACTCATCAATCCTTTTTTCTTCTTCTCATTTTACGCATATCAGCAAAATATACGTCCTTGATATCTCTTAGAAATTTCCCAAGTTGGAGCAATACAATAACCAGCGACAGTTTTCTCAGTCATCATGCTATATTTTTTATATATGCAACCTGACACTCTTGTCTTACCACAACACAAACAATACATCTCGTTATATGAAGGTGGTCGTAAAGAAAATTAAAAAAGGCATAGAGTCGAAGAAAAGATCGCCCGATTGATAAAATTTTACTAAGCTAGACTTCTCATAGCTTACGTATTGAAATTTTATATTCAAATATCATCCCAAAAATTTCTTTAAATTTCAAATCCGCTTTGAAATCTAGAAAGATTTCTTTTTGAATGAGATCCCTGTCAAAATTCTGCTTGTAATATTCTGGGAAAAGAATGATTGATGATGATCACTCTATACCTCGTGGATAACTTCAAACATAAGTAATTTAAAATCAAGTAGATTGAATAAAATTTCAAAGATTTGTTAGTGTTTGAAATGGATGAGCATTAAAGCAGTTCAGACTAATATTTTGCATATAAGCCAGGCGAAATTATATTCAACAAGAAAAACAATACTTGTTTTCAATCATTCATAAAACAACTGCAGTTTATTCTAATGTTGAGACTTGCCAGTGTTATCGATATAAAATTCCGAGTAAAGTTAAATACTCTGTGATACTGTTCATTCCAAGCAAAAGATAGAGAGACCAGCTGGATAATTTCTTCACGTAACTCGTGTTTCATAATATATAGAGATTAATAAACATTCAACTGTGGAATTCATGGAATCTTTTCTCGTATCGTAGAGTAATTGAATCATTTAATTGAATTTTCAGTTACTCATCGTTTAATACTAAAGCTGTACAAATATCTACAATCTCTATCGACAAAAAACACAAAGATATTCCCCCGGAATCACAAATCTTAGTTTCTTCAATACAATCGAGACGATCAGGTAATAGAATATTATACGTTCTAATGTTAAGTGCAAGAATTTTCTTTTTACGAACGTCGGTATTTTTTTACAGTTAATGAAGTTGGCCAACTAAAAAATAATGAACTTGAAGAAAAGATAAAATCAATGGAACTTGAACAAGCATCATTAGTTAATAAAATCAATCGTTTACGTCAATTGTATGACGAAGAAAAAAGTGAATCTATAACGCAAACACGTCAAATACAGTTATTGAGAGATTTCTATTCTGAACAGTACGAAGTATCCAAACATGAACAAATCGAATTTTTTATTCGAATTTCAAAATTATTTCAAGATCTTCCTTGTCCGGATAGACGTCAAATGTTCAAAGAGCAAATATCTTCATCAATGCCCATAGAAGAGATTAGAAATCACATTAATCAACGTATAAATTACTTTTTGACTAATTATAAATCATTGCTGTTGAAAGTATCGGACGAAAACGAGTCATCTATTTTAAATGATATCTCAAGTTTCATTGCCAAATTTCGAGATAAATTTTCTGATCTCTTTCGTAATAATGGTAATGATAAAACGAATTCAATAGTAGAAGACAGAAATATAAATAATTCTGTATTGAAAAATATCATTTCATTTCTCAATGATCTTTACAAACAAGTCGATAAACATTTATGCGAGAAAAATGAAGTTTGTGAACAACTACTTGATTTAAAAAAGAAACATCGTCAATATGTGAAATTACAAGGGAAAATCTATCAAATTATTAATGAAGATAAACATTCAAATTCTCATCTTAAACAATTAGTCAATCAGATAGTTGGAGAACTTGATCAAATGCACGAATCAGCCGATCCTCAAATGAGTATTACTGGTAGAACATCATCTATTTCAATGATTCGAAATAGTCCAGTTAGAACTTTAGTCTTTTTTTTTCTTGTACTATTTTGATTAGAAACTTTGTTTTTCTAGGCATATGTATTTAGCTATACAAAGAAATTACAACATTCACATATGCGAGAATTACGAACAGAAATCGATCGAGAAATTCAATTTAGACAAGAAGTAGAAGAAAATTTGAAAAAATCAGAAATTGAAGTCGCTCAACAAACAGAGTTTGTTTCTCGTTGCTTTTCTTCAATTAATGTTCTTTGATAATTTCTGTTCATGTAGAGAAATCATGCATCTGAAAGAAGAAAATGAACGGATCAAAAAGCAACTGGTTGATGAACAAGCGAAAAATCTATCACTAATAAATCATGTTACAAGTAAATTATTCATACTATCGTTAGTTTAGAAAATAATTTTTCGACTATCTACAGTCGGACTAAAGAAAATCATTGAAGATTTACTATGATAATTTATATTTGAATATAATTAAATTGCATAATAGTTTTAAAAGATATTTATTGAATCACAGTTTAAGAAATTAGTTTTGAAACTTCAAAATTTTATGCAAAGATTTGTTACATGACTAAAGTATTTTACTCCAAAGTTCCGACTGAAAGTAGACTTGCAAAATTCCACTAGTTATCAAACTTAATCAACTAAGTTTTGTGTTCATCTGGTAGACGCCAGCATGAAGTTCTTATTCTTACGAGAGAAATTTATCAAATCTTGTCTCAAGTTGTACTTGTCGACTGATATAGGAAAAAAATACGTTTTCGATCGCAAAATAGAACAACTTTGCAATGTGTTCTGTTCAGCGTTTCAACAACTCGTGCTGTTTTTCTGTAAAATTTCCACAAGTTGTTCTCAAACGGGTAATTCGAAGTGTCGTTTTATATTTTTGATGGACACCGAAATTTTGGGTCAAATGTTCGGAGTGTCATTCCTCAATTGGCTTGAGTTTCCGTGTTGGATGACTTCTCAATTTCCGAAAAATCAATTTATGAATTCGATGCTTTCGGTGCACCCTCTACTACCCTTTCATGAATTTCCATAGAGTCCAAAAGATGAAATAAGCGGAGAGTCGAGAGGTCGGCATGATGAGTTTCAACACTCAAAGTTCTATAAAATGTTCAAAAACTATTTGTTTTATGAACAACACGTTTTTGAATAGTCGAAACGTATCAAATAATTTGCCAAAGAGAAGAGTCCAACATAAATCTACTTACGATTAGAAGACCTACATAGATCAAATGAACTGCAAATGATGTTTGACTTTGTACTGAAATTACCTATTGCCATAACATAGATACAATTGGAAAATTTTAAATTTTCTTTTAGTATATTTTTAATAATTGAAAAACTTCATTGTACCTTATGTTTCTTTTTCCGGTGACTGAAAGGGTCGATGCCCTCTTCTGTGGATTTTCCTATGTCAAAGAAAGAAATATCTTAACCCTTTTCGGGTCGGCTACCAGAAGAGCAAGGGCAAAAAATTCTTGTTCATTGTAGTTAGACTTGAGTCATTGCGCAGATATCGAAAATCTGGTATTCGATTTCGGGAAGATGGTGAGTCACAACACGATTTGATGTTAATTTTTGGTCACATCCGGCCTAAAGGTACAAACATGTCAAAAAATTGATGTTTTTTCTACCTAATGCAGTTTGATGGTTTATACTTTTTCTTAACTTATTCCTTGAAACTAGAACGAAGATTATGTTTCTACCTCTTCTCTCAATTACTCAAGTGAGTTATCGCTAAAATATCGTGAGACGTCAAGGAATTGTACAAAATTTGCATGTAGTCTTGAAATAACACTCAGAATTTAGAGAGATTCTGAAAGTTTTCGAACTACATTGTATTTTACCATCGAGAATCACTGCTAGATGCTTCGAAAACTCCCAAAGATTCTCAGAATTCTTACTCTTATCTCAACAAAACACGGAAATTTTGTATACTTCCCTGACGTTTCACAATATTCAAAGGATAGCTAAGTTGAGGCAACGACAGGAAAGGTAGAAACATAATCTTTCGTCTGATTTCTAGGTACTTATTAAGAAAAATTATAAACTGACGAACTCCTTTAAGCTTTAAGTAGAAAAAAAAAGATCAATTGTTTTACATGTTTGTACCGTAATGCCCGGATGTGACCAAAAGGTAACATTCTTGTTTTTTCTTGTATGATTCATTACTGAAACACTGTCATTAGTAGTGACGAAAAATGACAATCTATCAACAAAAGCTTTGCAATTGGTGCTTCGAATATTGACTTTTATTAGATATTCGAAATAGTGATAGATTAGACTACGGGGATTCTCCATAGTTCTCAATTCTTATGATGCTGCTTTGAGAAAGCAAAGTAAGTTACAAATATTTGGAATGAAAGGTAAAAAAAAATCGTAACATCGTTACCCTTTATTATCATGCTATCAGAACGATATTCAACACAAGTTTGAAACAGTTGTTGACAAAACAGTCTCAAAGTGTGCCCATTTGGTACCATCCAGCCGGAAAGAGTTAAATTAATAATTCTTTTTTAAGTAACATGAATATATAAAAAAGCAACGGACGAAACAATACAATCAGATAAAGATAGATTTCCATGGAGTACTATCCAGTGAATTTCGTTGAAAATGATCTTATCGATTGATTCGCTGCGAACGAAAAGTCGCATACACATTCAATTTTAACAACAACTAATTTTCTGAGAAGCTATCTTTTCTTAGGCAAATCCTCAAGTGTCAACTGCGATGATAATATATTAGATCATAATTCATTGAGGTCTATCACTAGAGATCCTCAAACTCCAAATCTACTAGTAAGAATATTGTCACTGAATTATTTACAAAAACATTTCTTCATTGAATTCTAGTCGGCTACGACAAGATGCAATAAACCACTAACTGCACTTCAAGTAGAATAAATATATTTCAAATTCGATTTGAATAGAAAACTATTAGTTTTTGTTTTTGTGTAGAACGAATTTCATGATTTTAGAGTAAGAAGTTTTTATGAGCCATGCATATGTCATCATTGCCAAAATGCCTTAATTGGGATCATGCGACAAGGATTTGTTTGTAAAGGTAAGTCGATTGAAATCTGTTTTTTTATCTTCATGTCGATTCATGTTTTAGAATGTATGCTAATGTGTCACTCGGATTGTGTAGAAAAAATCCGAAGTCCTTGCCATCCATCTAATAAAGATCGAAGTAAATTATTTCTTTATCATTCCATTTTTCTTTCTTTCCTTTTATAATTTTAGATCGAACTAATTCAGGTGTTCAACATATTGTTCATGTATGTTTACTATCTACGGATTGTCTGTCGTGATTTTTTTTTCTAAATTGATTATTAAAACAGATTGCAAAACCTGGCGGCATGAAAAAGGGTTGGAGTAAACATCGAATGTTATTTTTTCAAACAAAATTACTATTTTATCATGTATCGAATCCTTCGAATACAATAGCGGCAGAACCATCTGTAGTTATTGATCTTACCGATGATCAAATTTCTGTTCGTTCAATAACAATAGACGAATCGATAAATACTAGAAAAAGAGATGTACCAAATATTTTCAAGGTTATCTTACTTTCGTTGTACAATTAATACTTCAATATTCGAATACTTTAATTTAGATTAGTGTAACAAAAATATTATCATCCTCTTCGCCATCATCAGAGCAGGAGAAAAATCTATACATATTAGCAGAGAATGAATCCAAAAAAAGCGAATATATCAGCATGATATTAAATCTTTTAGAAAAACTCAAAGATAATATAAAGAATGGCTTAGTAGTTAGTACGAATATTTCTATCATATAAGTTTCTAATCTGGAATTTCTTTTTAGAATTATAGAACCTACACGACTAGAGAAATATTTGATGTAAATTTGAAAAAAATAATCGGGGCTCATATTCTTGGTAGGATGATACTGAAAAATAGAAAAATATCAATAGTTTCAGTTTCTTTTCTTTTCTTTTTAGATACAAATCGTTTTCTTCTGTTCGGTGACGATGGTCTTTTTCTAATCAACGTTTTTAGTCGTGGTATGAGTTGTTGAAGATGTTTTTGATCTTTCATTTATTGTATTACTTTCAGAGCCGATGAAAAAATATAATAAGAAAATTCATCAATTGTCTGTAATATCAAATAATCAGTTAGTAGTAATGCTCTCTGGAAATGACCGTATGATTCGTATAAAATCTATTGAATATTTACTTACTCGTTCTCAAAACTCGTTAAATGAGGCCATAGTCAAAACGATGAATGCAGCCTTATTTGCAGTTAATGAAACATCTCTAACTTTATCTGTTGCAATCAAAAATCGTATTCTCTTTTATAAAATACATCCGAATTCTAGACGATATCCTTATACAATTCTATACGAGCTAAATGTAACCCATGCAGTAACATATTTAGAAATATCATTATTAAGAATAAATAACACCGAAGAAGAAATACTTTGGTATGGATATTCATCAATGTTTATGGCACAAAAAATTGATCAACAATGCCTCAGTGTTGTTTTGTTAAGAGATACAGACCCAAATTTGCAAGTTTTTCGTGAACTACCTCTTGGTATATTGCGTGTTATACCTGTAGAAAGTCAGTTAACAAATATTCGTCTACTATTTAAAAAATCCATTGAATCTTTTTGTTTAGATTCATCATCAATCAATGAACTCTTACTTGTCTATGAAAAAATAGGTATATACATCAATTATTCAACAGGATTGCGAACACGTCATAAAGAATTAATGTGGATAGCACCACCGATCTCAACATCTTATTCTGATTCATACCTACTTATTTATACAAAAATATCAATCGATATTTATAATGTACCATCAGGAGTATGGATACAATCATTACCATTATCAAATACATATCCATTAACACTCGATGGATCTCTATCTCTTACTTCTGATCCAGAACTTTTGAAACATCATTCGAAATTAATTTATATTTCACAACGAGATCGGTTAACGCGACCATTAAACATACCAAGAAAATCTTCGAATGCATCGATATCTAATCCAACATATTTTAAACGTCCTTGGCATGCTGGAAGAAATGGAGATTTACAAATGTTATCAAATTCAGCATTCATTAGACAAAAAAGTGAACCTACATCGAAAATAGGAATATGTTCATATAATTCACAGGATGGTCATAGTTCTTCAGCTATGACGAATCAATGAAATGCAATACCAGCTACATCTATTCCAGTCGACTAAAATCCTTCCAGGTCAGTGAATTCTCATAGAAAAAATGTTGCTTTCAGAAACCGAAACGGGGTGGGGCGGGGAGAGATTTTGGTTGGGTGGACAATGTGAGGCAGGGAAAGATACGATGGGACTAGACGAAATACATACAGTATTTCTTCGTTATATAGAGGGCACCAACAAGAAAGATTGATTGATCTCCAGTAATATTATTTTTGTGCTCATATCCCCTTTAGTTGTAGTCTTGTGTAGGGATAGCAGTTTAACTTTACACTTTAGAATTAAGATTAATCCTTTATCTCGCCTTTGTCATTGAAGCGACCATTTGCAGAACGATTGGCGAAAATAATAGAAGCATGGAATTCGCAGTCAAAATGAGTATTCTCTGTAGTAAATTATATAGGCCATCAATTGGGAAAAAGAAATAGTTTTGACATCTTCCGGAAGTTCTGTGATGCATTAGTAGATGACTAAGTCCATTATTACGTTAGATTTCTTTTGACGGCCTTACGATAAGTCGGCTATTTGCAAATGCTAAGAAATGCAATTGACTGTGGAGCAAAACTGAGCAGCCAGAGAGCAGTCAAAGGCAAAGTTCATACATGAATCAGAAATGTCAACCCATGAGAATTCGGATTAGTACTTAACGTGAATTAAAACTCTTCAGAGCTTATATAATATGACTCAAAGCAAATCAGATACTTGCTTAATTTGATAGGTAAAAAAGCAACGACCTTTTAGATATTAATTTTGGTGGATTTCCTCGTTCTTTTTCCACATTACTTCAATACCAATGGATAGATGTTGACATTGCTCACTCAATAATTTACTCAAAGAAAACAAAATCAAAGTTAAGTAGGGCGTTCAATGCCATTTCTCTACAAAACCGTCCTACATCAATTTAACGACTCTACACAAGGAGACAGACTTTTCACAGATCAGATCACATAATTGGCATATTAGCCAGACTCATTCTCTATTTATAAAATTATTTTAACAATAGTTCTTCTGCAACCGTTTTGGATCGTAAAGGATTAAAGTAACATCTTTAATCTTCTGCCTATTTTTTGTACTGTAAGAAATCTGTCATTATTTGGGGAAAATACTGTGAAATAAATTTATAAGATCTCCTAAAAAAACCAACCAACCTAAATGATTTAAATTGGAAAACCAAAATCATGTGAGGGAAACATGAGTAGAATCGGGGAGAGAAAAACCGTAAGAGTGGAGGGAGGGGTGAGTATCGAAGTTTTAAAACTGGATGGGGAGTGAAGAACTTTCTTTATTTCGGTCTTTGATTCCGCTCTACGTTTTTGTTGTTCTATGGAGTTCATCAAATACTTTTATTGTTTTATAGTAAGTTTAACGACAAAAAATAGAACATATCTTCTTCCAAAAACATAAGAAATCAATTCGTAATTGTTTGTCTGTAGCTAGAATAGATGAGAAAATGATCTATTTGACTTGACTTCGTGTGCAACAATTGGTACATTCGATTGAAAATGTGGACAAATACTGAAGGCATGAAAAATCGTTTTGCATAAGTTCTCTTAATATATTTCTAATGCATGGGTCAGTTACATCGTTCATTGGAGCCGTTGTGATGCTTATATAGGCCACAGAAGTTCTGTGAATTTTAAACAAAAGATGTTAGCGTATTTCGCGCCAAATAAAAATATAAAACATGACGTATAGCTGTGGTAGCCAATGTCCAAAACACTAGTCATCTTTTGAATAATGGTACATATTTCTTCATCATAATCTATTCCAAACTCTAGAGCTCGTCTAAAAACCTTCATGATATCCATTCGAATTATGTTTTAGTTATATATGATCTCTGATCTTCTTTAGAAGCCTTCTTTCATGGTCTGTGTATAGCGTGCGGGGGGGGGGGGGGGGGGGGTTGCTCTTAATGTCTACCTGTATATAATCCAGCAGTCCTTTCAAATCGTGTTTCACCATAATGAAGAAAAGAGTTCGATAGCGATAGAAGAACGCTTGCCCATTGATTAGCAATTTGTAATGGAGTCCACTGTCACATACCACATAATGATACATTCGACTGCGAACAGTATCAATTTATCAGTATTTTTAATGAAATATAGAATAGTTGTACGCTAGAAAAACAAGATAAACCACCATTTCCGTCTTATTCATTTGGAGTTCATATTTTCTTCAATTGATTGAATCAAATGAAAACGTAAATATAAAGATGAATTTCAGGACCAAATATACATCAACAAGTGATCAAGAACGACTACTCAATTCTTCCAGTGTAATGATTCGGTACTCTTAAGCATGGCATTAGTGACCTAAGTATTGTCAATTTCATTACATAATAACGAATAAAATTTTTTACACACCATTTTTTCTGATTGGTCATTGTCACATTCTGTTCATCGCTATGTGGTCGAAATCAGCTATCAGACTGTTTTCTTTCTTGCGTTTTTTTAAAGCTGTGCGAAGCTGATATGAAGAGTAAATGCATTAGGTATATTTTCACTAAATGCTTTTTAGCATGGTGCAGTACTCGACACCTGTCACTTTCATGTGATCCTCCGAGCCTAAATCTACTGGTTCTCTCGTAGTCAGACTCGAGAGAAGATCACTGGCACAGTGTGATGGATACAAACAGAGTTGATTATTCGCAATTTATTAACGTTTACAACATATGTGTTGTTATCTCAAGTCAAAAAACTTTACCATGCGATGTACACATTGAAAAATGATACAAAACATGTCATAATATCGGTAAACACAATCTAAGTAAATACATCTAATATTAAAAAGTAAGATACCGACGATTTTTTGATTGCGTAATTTTGTTTAACTTTTATCTGGTCTGACACAAGAATAATTTGATTGCCCAATGTCACATCGTTATGTCATACTAGTTTATTTATCTCTTAAAATACACCAACACGTGAAACCCAAAATTCCTTAGTAAGTTCAGATATTATCTTCAATTGAGGTAGGCCAGTTTGTTGGTGATCTGCAATGTCTTTCCATCGTTGTCGAAAACGTTTTCACCGCTTGACAATTCTATTATACAATGAAGATTGATTACACGAGAACAGAAAACGCTTAGTCATGTATTGATTTTCGTTTGGTGTTAATTATATAGGACTCAAATTTATGTAGAAGTGAAAGATCTTAATCGTCTAAGAGTAATGGTGTAAAATTTCCATTGATATTCTTGCATAAAAATATCATGTGCAACATTTTGCCATATTCCAAACATCTAGAGCACTCTTAGTGGCACACATAGATTTTATGAGAAGACATCTATTTATACGAGCTGTGTTGTCATGCATTTACACCCGATGTTCTCAGTATTATTTTTTGTGTCTTTTTCAAATAAATTACTAATTCCTATGTGTTTGCATTTTACAAGAAGAACAAAATTACCATCGTCATAAACATCATAATCAAACAAAAAGTAATTGAAAGAATACAACAAATATTTAGAAACGGTGATCATACGAATCGATAGCAATACCCTGAAGCGTCAATTCGATGAATCTTTCGTGTCGGTGATTAATCTTGCACCGGTACCATTCACAGTTATTCATTCCTATGTTTACATCCAATTTTCAAATAAGCCATTCTCTTTGATTTACAAAATACTTGATTTCAGGTTTGCGACAGCATAATTCGAAGAATCGTTCGATTTATAAAAGGAAAATTTTCTATGCTAGAATACATAAATCGTTATCTTCATATTTTCAATAACATATTAAAGTACTATTGCTGCTATGAATTATTTTAATAGAAGAAAGAAAGATTATTCAATAACGAAAACGACTGAAAAAAATTTAATTCTTCCATTGGGCTTCGAGAGTTACTTGTAAATCTTTAGTTATGACAGCAAACATGGAATAAACAATCAATCTACTATTATATTGATTATGCACTATCTGATTCGAATTTATATTTAAAATTCATTCGTGTTAATTTATATTCGTACATAATCTTGTGTTTGAACACAATTCTCATACAAATCATTGATGCCTTGATCATTAACGGTTTTTTTAAATAAAGAATCAATCATCTAGAAATGTTTGCTTATATTCCAGTGATGGGATCGGTTCTTGTTTTTTACGAACCGAATTGAACCGATTAAAAGATAAAAAATTGTTTGTCGATTTCTGCTCGTTTTTTCAAAGATATTCATGTACAAAAATTTATTGACGACGTGATTATAATACTTTCGATAGCTCTAAGTGTAACATAGAAAGCTGAGCTGCAGATAATTTTTAAAACATAAGTATTTTCTCTATTATATTAGAAATATTTTTCGAGCGGAAAAGACTACAGTGTACTTTTGGTGGATAGCCAATTTCTTTCGAAATGAAGAACGAATCATTCGATTTTTTTTCATCGCTCAATGCGAAGAGTAGATTTTGTTTCAGCTAGCAGGTCATTGTTCATTGAAGGACTTAGTGTGAAAATGTCGTGTAACCTAAGTTTGAGAAATGATCTAAATATGTTGCACTTTCCAGGTTTTTTTCTTTACTTTTTTAGTATATCATTTCGGATTCACGAAGCACCTGAAAATAGGAACCTAATGATGATGGGAAATACATATATTAAAAAGGAAACAGTTGTCCTTCAAAATATAACGATTTTGTCGAAATTCTAAATTTTATTTCGTTTTTTACAGTTTGAGAGGTAATAACCACTATGATTGTCTAAATTTGAAAGGTCTGAAAATCTCAGTAAAGTTATCCATTTTCAAATATTAGTTAGATACTTTTTCCTAACTTTCTTGCTGTATGTTACAGATTATTTTAAAATTTAAAACAGAGAGATATTTATTAGTGAATTAAAAAGTAATATAAATTGATAATCAATTAATATGATATATATAAGTGCTTCCTGCTAAAATCTTGTCTGTAAAAGTGTATACTGAGCGATGAACAGAACTATTACTCATGACTGAAGGCTTAAGAAGCAGTTGGTTAAATCATAAAAATGTGCTATACTGTCTTCGAAGTAAACTAACACATCGATCATTTTATTTATGCTATTCAAAAATAGTGTGAAGCTTTCGATCGTGTTCAAAAAGTTATTATCAACACTAATTTTACATGAAAGAGAATTACTCATAATACATACAACGATGTCTATTCATAGTTTTATTTTCCGTTCTGTTATTAACATCACACTGAGAAAACGAATTTCTCCCATTCGTGGTGCAATGTGCAGAAGACAAAGAAAGATAAAAATTCTTCTATATATTATGTATAATTTTCCTTAGTCTAAATTAAGTGTTGATAACGATGATCTTTCGAACACGGTCGGCGGCCTCACAATATTGTTGAATAAAATAAATAAAATGAATGATGAATTAGTTAACCTTGCAATTAGCATATTCATTTATATATCATCAGATAATATAGATATACTTTGATCATTCACTTTTTGTCGACAGGTTAAAAAATGTATGAGAATATATTTCTAAAAGAAATCGGTTCCGAATACGTGGAACCGAACCGAAAAAAACTCAAACCGAACCGGTCCCATCACTGTTATATTCACACCGTTGAAAATAATTTCCGGATGACTTTCATAAATATTAACTTTGTATATCGACTGGACAAGAGTAATAAAATTCTAGATACTTGATGATAAATGAATTGATCTTTATTCAAAATCCATCATATGGCGTCATGTTTTTGGTTTGTGTGAAATCCACCTTATCTCAACAACATTACAAATAATGTTTCGTTTGCTGGAAAAATATAGTTTATTGGTGAAGAGAATGTAAAGCCATACGTGTCTCTTCCATCGAAATCGAACCCTGTTTGAATATTGCTTCTGTTTTTATTTTAAAAGTCATTTTTCACAAATAAAAAAGATACACGTCACTCTTACAAATTTTCGGACAAAGTCTACTTTAAAATTTAAAAGCTTCAAGAATATTACCTTTCTTCAGTAGCTCTAATCGAGTTTTAATTTCGTGTGCTGTTTCATCGGGATCAATTTCGTCAATAGATGAAGCAAACGGAGAATAATGTGGCATGAAGTCATTTTGAGATGAATTAATTGTCGGTACAGTAGTTTGATGAACGTTTAAACTAGAAGTTGAAGGAATCGATGGTGGAGATACGACAGGAACTAAGTTTGGTATAGATTCTGATGTAGCTATGGGAAATGGTGGTTCTAACATTCGATATTTTGGGTTACCTATCTCTTTCATCTGTATAATCTGTAGACCATTACCTGCATCGAAATGACTGGCGACCTGAAATTGGGTACCAGGAAGTAGAAGAACTTCGTTCTCTTTTGGATAATTGGAATGATTTTCAATTATTTTACCATTGAGACAGTCGATATTAAACATTGTACGTACTCCATGTTTTCCCAGGAATTTGTTAGATTTTAGAACTTCTACTATTGTGGTCGACGAACTAAATCTCCACCAAACGGTGTCTTTATCTTTTGGGTATTTACTAGTTAAATCAAGACCTTTAACACCACGCCATACATTAGATTTGGTCGATGGTAGCTTAAAGAGAGCCGTTAGTAGAAGTTTCATGTAGGGAAACCATGGGAGAAGAAGAGTTCGATCTTCTTTTGTTAGAGTCTCGTTGAGAAGTGAGTATACACAATTGGACCATTCCATTGTGTAGAGAAAGATTGCTGCAGACTCATCTATAGTTAGGTTATCGGCTGGATTTTGACAACGTTGAAGAGCGATGAAAACTCTACGAGTAATGTCAGGAACAATAGAGAGTAAAGGCTGAATTGCTTGTTCAAGTGAGACTAATTGTATTTTTTCGTAGCCTTCAATTGGAGTTAAGAATTTACCAGGTTCAAATTGAACATCCATAAAACGTGTGAACGTATCGTCGGTCGATGAGAGAGACATATTTTTACTGTATTGTGACACACTAAAGCAAATTAACGTTTTTTGAAGAGTGTACAAGCAGCAGAAGTTCGATTTTTGTTATGATTAATAAAAAATGTATGTGCTGCCCACCCATAGTCAGAATAAAAATTACTGTTATTCTTTTTCTTTTCTATTGATGGCTTAGTTATTCATACTTTGAAACTATTACAATTTGTGTCCTAGGCGTAATAAAATGGTGGTTGGGTCGACGAAAAATAAATAATGTTGCCATCGGGCAATTTCATGCCACATTGACGACAGAAAACCCTATGATCATTAGAGTTATTCGTTCAATTTCCCAAAAAAGGCTAACTCTTCGTTCTCATAATGTAGTGTGATGCTGTATAGAACTTGATGAAAGATCTAGTGGCCTCGACGAATTCGATCCGATTCAGGTTTTTAGAATCATGAACGGATCTAATAGTTAGATTTTTAGGGACATCCGATAATATTCAACTTTCAAGATTGATTGATATTTTAGCAATTGGGTTCGAATATGATTCCTACAGGATCATACTAATGTTTCTTTGATATGCGATTAATCGAGTATGTTCTGACACGATCAGTCATTCGAACTATATTGGCGTTTAGCTTGAAATAGATATACGGAATTCTCATTACTAAAACTTGACTGAATTCTTTTAGACGGTCGATAAAGTACCAGATTATGATTGGATATAGTCCCATATTAAGTTACTGCCTTGTTAAAAATATATTTGTCAATCTTCGCTAAAATTTTTGTAGCCTCTACAGTAAAAGGTAACATTTCATATGTTAAACTCTGTTGGTCACCTATTATCTCACTCAACTAACCACTTTCTTGGATATGATCAAAATGTAACACAATCAACAGAGTAAACATGAAGAATTATATAGATCAGAAGTGTACAATATGTTCGCTTTCATTAGTACTTGGTTAAGAGCAACATCAATAGAATAGTGAAAATGTCAAAGATATAAAATTGATGTCTGTGTTCTTTTAGTTTGCTTCTACGGGCATCACATGTCATGTTCGGTACAATACTAATTAAACATTTATCTTCTATAGCTTATTCATTCTTATCCAATCTTCTAATACGAATAAACTGACCTTATTCAAATAAGAATGTAATGCACAAGATGAATAACCAAAGCTTGTCAATACGAAAGCAGAAAATAACCGACCCTAGTTTTACCTTCGCTTTTTTTTCTTATTAACTTATATTTATTTTTCTTCTTTCTTCCTGTACACAGTACGAAAAATGAATAACTACATATACCGCATATGATGTATCCTTTCTGTTACTGTTTCATTCAACCGTAATCACCTATCAGAAGCGTTAGCACGATAGCAATAAAATAAAGGTAAACGGTCAATAAGAAACCTTTCTGAATTTCATTTTTTTTCGCCGTAGAAATATATCATCAACTGTCAATTTCGCATGAATATGTAAAAAACCATGTAGTCGTATGCATTGGCATACATAACTTACTCGTTCTTGACGATTAGATATATTGTCAATATATGCTTATTCATACAAACATACTTGGTGAATGCTACGTTTTTAGATAGATGCAATATGTTAAATATTTCTCCAAACACCTGTAATTCACTTTTTATCGAAATAGCTCCCTTCAAACTTCGTTCTATAGAGCAGAAAATGTATATTTTTAGTAACAACAATGATAACAATAAGGCCTGTATTAACCACTTGGACTTAACACACTTTGCTCAGAACTTGTAAATTAAATTCTTTCGAATGTGTATTTTTGACACTGAAATTTTCTCAATTCTTTTCTTTTCATCTGACTGCAGTGAGAATATATTTGAGAGACTATATACAGCTTAATACATCATCTTGTAGAGAATCCGATTACTTGAATGTTCATAGAGAATCTCAGTTTTACATAGTCTCTTGCAATTCACGACCAAAGAATATCTTGCTCTAGTGAATGATGTCTTCCAAGTTGATGTTGTGTTTTGTAGGAACTGAGAAACCCGAAATTTTCATGAAATTTAAGAAGCTTTCAGTAGTGTCAGTAGGAATGCCACTCTTACAATTAATGCCAACTCTACTTACTAACTTTATACAATTCATTGTAAGTTATTTTTTTAGTCGTTCTTAGGAGAAAACTACCAAAAAGAGTTATCTTCTATATAAACTCATAGAGAGTATTAGTTTTGACTAGAACAGTCCGCAAACAGGATTCATATCCAATAGATATTTTGAGTCAAGCTATGATCGTGCTCAATATGTCGACAAACGATCGTTCTTTTTGACTAAACGTGTCTGAATAATCTAAGCATCACGTCATCTATTAAAGAGACGAATCTCTGTTTTATTTTTCAGTGAATTCGTAAGAAAAAGGCTAAAAAATGAAGTAAACCATTAGGATTTTAGCTTCAAAGATCCATGAACGACGAACTGTTTGTAGGCTTTTGCTAGTCTCATCGAAACTTTCCTGCAAGTCAAATATGAGTTCAAATAGTAGATCACAGTTGAAATAGTTCTTTATTAGTCATTGTTGTTGTAAATGAAACATTTCCGATTCAGAAATTCAGAATTCGTGGAAGCTTAAAGGTAGGATATAAAATGAACGAAAAGTTTTTTTTTGAGAATATGAACTCTTTCTGGAACTACCGGTACAGTTGAAGAATACAATTTGCAACTGCGTCTCAATTTACTGCTAATAATTATTCAAAACCTCCTTTCGAGCAGTCACCAATGTTGTACACGACTAAAAACAGTGTACAAAAATTGTTTATTCTTAGAATTTACTTGGACTGCTTAGCCTTTTAATTCTGAAAATGCTACCTACTACTGGAGAGGCAATAGTAAAACAGTGACCGTATACTGTAGAGAAGTACGTGAAATCGGTGGCAAATTCGAAGCAGTACCCATACCGACAAATTTGCCAAGTTTTTCTACTGAATACTACCAACTTGCTGCGTTTGACGACAAAAGTCGGTGGAAATCATTGGAAAAACTTAGGCAAAGTTTCAGAACTGACTGCCGCTACGTTCCAGCAATTATCCAAGTGTTCCTGCAGGATACAGTAACTTACCCGCATCTTTACTGTCTGCTCTGGCAGGGTCCGGTGTGCAGAACGATCGACCTGGTTTATAGCGATCCGGTGGTTCTCATTTCTGATTGGGAACAATGCAACGTCGGAAACTTTTAATCCGTTTCCGAGGTTGGTATGCGAAGGAATGTTTTACTTCGTTTCTTGGTTCCCGAAGTCTCGGAAACCTTTAAAAGATTTCATATAGTAACAAACTCGGAAACCTTCTCCGGGTTTTATGGGATACGGTTTTTTTTAGAGCACGTGAGTTATAATGGAAGTACATGTATCGTAAGCTAAGAAGATTATTGAAAATCGGGTCATGTCAACAATCTTACTATTTAAATAAGAAATGTAAAATATGAACTAGACATAGCCTATATACAGACCGAGATATTCGAATTTCTACATGTTTACAGTCTGTCATACGTACAAATTAAAAAATTGTGTCAGCATTCTTTTTTTTCTGTTTTCTTCATAGTAGGATACAACACAAAGAGTTACATTAGAAAAAAAAAGTCACGCATATTTAAAAAAAATTCAACGCAGATTCAGATAGCATCACTGTTAATTATACGTGTTAGAGGCACATATTTCTCGCTGTTGTAAAATTTTCTCTGTAACTCCTGGTGCTTTGTCCAAGCATAATAAGAAATGAAAAAGAAACACTGATGCAATATCCTATGATACGCATAACAGACTGTAGACAACTTAAAATTTAACTGTATGAGTAATTGTTTGATTTGAATACATTCAATCTCCTCAACGTACACTACGTTGCATTCTATTATCAGTTAGTATTAAAAAGAAAAGATGATAGTTGCGTGTGTGAACGTGGGTGTCCTCATTGAAACCTTTAGAAAACAAAACAAAACAAAACCCACACCCAAAACTTATTCAGTTGTATGTGAAAAGAATGAAGACGAAATATCATCCATCATCATTATGTCTTGCTTTACGTTTTAAAAATAATAAACCTATCTTCACCTAAAAAACTTGCGCTGCACATATTAAAAGAACCCTCTCAATCATGTTTTTAACTTTGAATAATTGTATCAGAGAATTCAATTCTACTATTTTAGTAAACTGTACTGAATGGAAATGCTTGATATTTTGAGAAATAGCTTAATTCAATTAATGTCACTAATTTAAAAAAATATGTTATAATAGAGTTTGCAGTTTTGTGCTTCATCTGTTGTTTTTGTTGAAATCAATTATGAGAGAGTAACCATGGCAGAGATACCAGCTCCTGTTGCACCTGATTTCAACCAAAAGCTCACCACATAGACCTGACCAGCTGTAGCCATAAATTGTTGACTTAGTTGATCAGAAAACCCATAACTACCATCAATAAAATAATAACTTCCACTGTGAGACGACGGTCCGTTTGTTACTTGAACCGACCAACCAGAACAAGGTCCATTTGGTTTTGTTATTACCCAGGGTGCTAAAGAACCAGTTTCGAAACCTGTATTAGTGAGCATCTGAACGGCTCCGGCATAGATAGAGACATCATCGAGATACCAGTATAATGGGTCATGGCGAAGTTGAAAGGCAAGAGTTACTTTACCTGTTGTAGGTGATGTCCATGCATACGCGAAGCACGTATACGAAAGGTAATTTCCAGATGTTGTCGAGAAAAGAGTACTTGCAGAACCCACAGAAGTCGGTGAACATGGAGGGGTTGGAGTCGTTGCTTTGAGTGTTAATGCGAAAAATGACAGAAAAATGAAAGAAAAAAAAGATCTCACTTGTTGTACTTGTGCTAGTCGAAGCTAGAATAATTAAGAAGAAAAAGTATTTCAGTAAAGCCAAATATCAGCTTATAGTTAAAAAAACGAGCACATGTTTGAACGTCAAAGGTATCAAATATTACACGAAAAAATTCAGAACAATCATTTCATCTTCTCTGTTTTAGATTTTACTTGATGATGTTATTGTAGTTCGTGCTTGAAAATATGGTTAAGACACAGATTTAGTGATTAGATTGAAAAAGAAAAAACACGCTCACTTGTAGTCGATGTCGACGCTAGTGTAAAGAGAAGGAAAAGAAATATCAATGAAAATAAGATGCATATTATATCGAATTTACATGATGAGGTGCTGGTTGTTGTTGATGTTGTCGCTAAATTGATAACAAAAATTCATGACAAATGATAATAAAACTTCTGTTTTCTTGATCAATAAAAATATTAGTGGGAAAAAATCATTTCTTTGAGAAAATCGTGCAATTCACTGGTAGTGCTAGTTGTAATGGTTGACGTTGCTTAATTGAAAATGAAAGAGAAAAAACACTATTAGCATTAACAGTACAATTTAAAATGACTCTTGTTTTTCGATTCACGATAAATTAACTTTCGACTTATAAAAATAGTTTTCGTTTGAAACAGACTTGATCAATGCAGAGTGTCTCGAATTAAAATAATTACTCACTACTTGTAGTTTCAGTAGTTGCTGTTGTAGTTGTCGCTATATTAAAAACAAAGATTCAAATGCACAGATTTACATTTTGAACATCGACTCTTATCTACTCTTTCTGCTCACCTGAAGTGAATGTTATTGTTGTTTGCAATACTAAAAGATTTATTAAATAATAAATCAAAATCAAAAGGTAAGAAGATCTCAAGTGAAAGGACAGCTAGAAGTTATTTTTTCCAAGTGCACACGACACGACAAGCTCAATAATTTGTACATTAATTATAATATACCTAAAGCATTCGATGTTATTGTGTATGATGTTGATGTTAACCAAAGTGCTATTACAATCGCTAATGCTATGAGTCCACATAATAAACCAATAATGAAGCATTGACAACAGCAGCCATTCGATGAATAGCCCATAACAAAAAGCTTTCGGCTATTCGCAATTAAAAAACAGATGTTCATTCACAGTAATACAAATAGAGATACAAGTTATCGATTGTTGGCGATGAACTCATAAACAATTCACTTTTTAGATAAATACTAGATAAAGAGTATAGTGAGGAGAATCTATCACCGGATCATGTCAGAGTTAGACTCTAACCAAATGCATCGGTAATCGCCACCAATCAGTGGCCAATTATGTTGATAATATTCATCAGACTATTCAGGACTTGGGATTCCATTCAGAATTAAATTCAATTTATGTGCAGACTGATATATTTTCTTCGAAGAATAAAAGTCTCACAAGTTTTGTAGTTCAGAGAAATGGAATATCTTAAATAATTTCAACTTAGATCCTTGCTTTTACGATGCAGATTCATAAAGTCTGCGAAACTTCGGATTGAGTCAATAGATGTAATCCATAAACTAAAATCGAATGAAATTGAATCTTGGAAAATCAGTCGTGAACAATTTGATTCAATTGAATCCTATGAACTGCAAAAAATAATCAATAGTATTCAATCAGTCATTCAACTACGTTTTTCTCTCTTATGAACGATCATGTTCGACTTCTGAATAATCTAGTGCAACTAAGAGACTGTTTTCATGTGTAATTTCATCACCGATGAAACAAAAAGAATTGAAAATCTGTTCTTGATCGACAAAATTTTCGCTTTTGAGTAAAACGATCGTCGTGATAATTAAAAACTAATTCTTTCATTGAGTGATTTTCCTCTTTTCCTTTTTAAATGGTAGCATCAGGATATTTTCACCAATTAAAACATTCGAATCGTACTATTAAGCTTCCAGTCTTTTTTCTAACTGATCCATAATCGTACACATCAGTTACTATCTGATTTATTGAGATTTGAAAATTTGTTGCTTTTGATATGCTTTGCAGCAATCGCGTATTTATTTCTTTAAATTAGCTCCATAGTCTGAGTGTAGATAGAGAGTTGCCTAACATGAAAACACACAAAATAGCTCAGATGAAAGCAAAATTATATATTTCTTTTGCATGAAAATCAGAACACTCAATAACTGTTTGATTTCGATTTTGGTTATCGTAAAATATTCTTGTCTCCATCTAAAAGTTTACTCTTTACATAGTTAGTAGAACGCTGAATCAACTCTATGCTCACGAATCTTATACACTGACTAGTATAACGGAGAACATTTATTCGTAGAGAAATATAACTGAAGAAATGTTGATTGAAGTTAATCCTATCTTGATCGAAAATTCAGCATCAACTTCAATCATAAATAAGCCAAAGAAAGAATATTTCATTTTGCTTTTTTAGTAGAACATAAAAAAACTGATCCTTAGTTAGTGTTAAAAGCTTTCCAAAGTCAATTTTCATCGATGGTGCTTGATGATTGATGATTAAAAATATTTGTCTTTTAAATCTTGTGGATATACGATGATTTGCAGGCGCGACACTTCAAAGCGGCCTTCTTCTATCAGTGAAGCTTGACGAATATGTGGTTCGCAGATAAATTGTCTTCAATCAATTCTTTTCAATTCAGATCAAATCTTTGAAAAGATGCTGCATTTGAGTTGTGAAAAGTTGAATTCATATTGAAATGATCGTGTCTTCTTTTTTTAATAAAAACGCTGCTTGAATTGAGTGACGAACAGAGTGTAAATCAAGGAAATATTGATTTATAGATGATTCATGACTCGCACAGTAAAATCTTTCATTCTCTAAGAATAAATACAAGCAAAGTCACAGAAGAAAATCAATAGCAACGAGGTTCAAGTATCGAAATTGTTCAATGAAATCATCATAATTGAGATTTTGTTCAAAGTTTTTTTTCTCTGTTACCAAAAACGTCGACAGGAATAGTAAAACGATAAAATATTCGATGATGCCTTCACTTATCAAGCAATTCCTAATTAGTATATAATTATCTACGTATCAATCATCAAACAACGCATCAAATTTCACTCACTTAGAAAACTAACACAGAAGAAGAGCATGAACATCTCAGAAGTTATTCGTAATCTCGAAACAAAAATGAAACAGGTTAACAACTCACAGAGTTTTTCGTTATTTTTTGACAATGCTTCAAAATAACTCGAAAAATTCTTCGCTCATTGTCGTGCCATCGTAATATTTCTCTATGCTTAATTTTTCATTTTTTAACATTCAAATAGTTTCGTTTTAAAATCGACTACATAAGTTAATTAATATATTTGATAATTAGATGAGTATCGCAATAGCATCATAGAAGAAAGATTATTTCATCAGACGTGCATGTCGTATCGATTGAGTCCATCCGTCAAGCTTTCCGCTTTGGACATATAATATCTTTTGATTGAAACATATTATTTCAGTTGAGTTTACAGAGTAGTGGAATAGAGACTCGAACATCTGAGAAAAGAAATCGGTTCAGGGTGACCTATTCAAAAGCCAATCACACTTACGACTTAAATGCAAATTTCTCTTTTTGATTATCAAGATTCACTCTGACTCAGCAGAATCACATCTCTTCTCCTATAGAAGCGATGTATTCATATTTTATTATTTACTTCTAGCAACTGCTCTTTTTAATATAAAAGTAAAATACAGGATCAGTACACTTTGGAAAAAATTTTTTCTTATTATTTCTTCTCTATCGTATAAAATAGAACCTTACTAATTGTAGTAGCATGCTGTCTTCTAATTCTTCATGATTCCGTATCTCAATGTCACTGCAGGTATAAAATGAATTTAGTTTGACAACAAACTGTACCTGTTTTCGTTTGTGTCATTTTGTCGCAGATCATTCTTCCTCTGATTATGACGAATATTATTCTTCCCACCAATACGTGATAGTCGATTATGATTACATGCCGATAGTAAATCAGATTACCAAATGCTTTTTTGAGAAGAACTCATTTCAAAGATAATGAAGTTAGACTTAATTTTCAGTTGAATTCTGCTACTGTTTCGTGAAAATGTAATTGAAACATTCAAATTTTTTTACCCTTCTAAAAAAGCTTATTTCATTTTTATTTATTTATTTTTTTTATTCGTTATTTTTTTCGTAACAGCGATCCCCGAGCATTGTAATTATAAGTCTTATTTTAATCAAGAAAAAAATCTTATGAGAAAAGTCTTCGTAGATGTCAACATATGGTATGTATTTTGCATATTATAAAGGGCAGAAGGCTTCCAGAAAGTAAGCATTCATTATTCAGATGATCGACTATTTCATTAAAATTAATTTCGTGAACATCACCGAAAAGGTTGCCTCATATTTCTATTGTTAAACTTAACAAGCATATCGGACGATGTTTTGAAAAACGTTCTAAAGGATTTACTTTTATGCTAAGGATTTGAACTTTTTATACGTTATGTATGGATGAATTTTCAGTAATCAAAATTTTATGAAAAAATTAGAACAACATATTTGATTAGTTGTTTAAATTAATGCTTCATTTTCTTATACACACAGTCGAACAAGACATAAAATTAATATTTTTTTTTTCGAAAATGTTCTTTTGAAATGTAAGAAAACGCACATTGAATAGAATAGTGACGAGTGTGTCTATCAATTGATAATTTTATTTAAGATACGATTTAATAATCGCTTCAACACTGATCATTCCTAGAAATAGAATTGCAGGGGGACTTCTCTCTGCCTGAGATTGTTGTTCTTAGTTTAGTTTTTCAAAATACTGTAACCTGTACAGCATTTTTGTATTCATAGACTCTCGTTCTATTATATTGTTGAGAAAGAACTGGACGCTAAATTCAAACGAGCTGTTTCCTTCGATTTTTTGACAGATGCGTTTTAATCTAGCACACATTCACACTTTCAGTAGAAAAAAGAGTCGAAACAAATAATCAGTAGCCATTGAAAATAGGAAACGTCCACTCTTGACTCCGTGCCAAAGTATCAGTTGTTAAACTGTTGAAATGACGACGCAAACTATGAATCGCAACATAATTTCGACTATTCATTGAAATCAGAGCGGTATCGTCACGAAACAATAAGAACCACCAGAAGCAACTTATTTAGAAAAAAAGAGTGAAATTTCAATCAACCCTGGCAGGCGTATATTTCCATTATGTTTGTGATACAAGAATCGTTGTCATTTTCATATCGGTGTGTAATGAAACCGAACTTGAGTTCGCCGCTTGGACTGATCATTCCCGTTACCGAATTCCGCAAGAGATCTTAGGAAATAGCTTAAACATGTAAACAGTATTGTGACTAGAACATTCGTTCCATGTAATATGACTGCTTTTCAATTGATTTCAATTAGGGTTCTATTTTTATTTCATCAAAAAAAAATAAGGCAAAAATTTTACTAGTCCGTTTATACACTTTATACTAGCTTGTTTAAACGAGCATTAATCATTTTTTATATGAGTGAATTGCAACTTTTTGCTACAATCACGGAAAAAATTCAAAGTGAATTTAAACCACTTTTGAGTAGTACATTTTATTATTCTCTATGCCTGTAGTATATAGCAAAACTTTCCCAACACTTTATCGATTATTAAGGTAGTTATGAGCTCTACAAATTTGTGATTCTTCTACTTAAGGCGCGCGTTCTTCAAAAACCGCACAAAATTCTATTTTGATATATTTTTGCATGGTTTGATAGAGCTCAGCGAGCTCTACAATAATTACTATAATGAAAAATTTTAAGTCCTTTAATTGAAAGAAAATTCTCAGAAAACTCAATTTTTTCTTGTAAAGGTATAAACGCTTCATTTTTCAATAAAGTTCGCTTTTTTCTTTTTTTACTTTAGTATAGTACACTCAGAGAAGCTTTTGATAGATTTCAGCATGGAAAACTACAACATTTGATGTAATTTTTATTTTGTTCATCTAAAACTCGAAATATCTGCAAAAGTTCGTTACTGTTCTTTTTATTTAGTAGAATGTAAATTTCTCACAAATAAAAAAAGGATTAAGAGCTGACATTCTTGTCACTTACACAACTTTTTTTACATCTACTCTGAAAATTTGAGACCAATCGGACGTTTTATTGAGGAGTTATAAACAGATCAATTTTCAAATCCTCACTCTAAATGTTTTAGTATAATAAAAATTTCTCCAGAATGGCAGAAGATAAATACCCAGGTCAATCAAAACGGCCACCGTTACAGTATCGTAAACGGTCGTTTTTACATCGTATATCACGGTTAAACGACCGTTTTAAGCCGTATTATGGCGTTTTAACAAGGTCAGTATCACGGACGTACACGGACACCGTATATACGCCGTAAAACCCTCGTGAAGACAGCGTAATACTATCTTATTCTATAGAACATACGGCCGTATTACTGACCTTGTTAAAACGGGATAATACGATGCCGTAATGGGTCGTGTTCTCATCGTATACGACCGTTTACGGATCGTTCTGTTTGATCTGGGTAGCTGAAATTCTTTTCACTCATGTAAATTATCGTCCTGCATCTACTGTAAAACGTTGAGCTAAATCGAGCGATCTAGCAAAGAGTTATAATGATTCAGTTTTCAAACCGTTACTCTACAAAATGAGTATAAAGACCTTGTTTTCAAAAAGTCTAGTTATTTTTATCCACAAATAAATCTGATAAAACACAGTTTTTTCTAATAATTTTGGGTCTTCAAGAGTTGTCTTTCTTTTGGTAGAGCCTGCGTATATCACTGGATTTTTCAATGGCAGAATTACCACCACGTTTTCGTCACTCAACACAAATAATAAAGTGTCTGTCAATTAGTGCGAACTTTGCACGAAAGAAAGAACAAAACATTATGTTTAAATCGTTGATATATTTCAATGGAGTATCAAAAGCTGTACAAAATTTTTGAGTTGCCTAATTTTCCTCTTGTTTTTCCATGGTCAAAAAATTCGGTTTTCTTATCATTTACCACGAAAAATGAGCATTTTTTTCGTCGTATATCTTTTACAACTCAGCACTGGTATGAGCTATAGGGCTGAAATTTTATGTGTCAGTGGGACATACCAATTGCCGTTATGCATGAAAAATTATTCGAATCGGTTGGGAGAGGCAAAAGTTATTAACCAAATCCTACTAAAATATTAACGGTACCAAAAATTTGCATTTCCCTCATATACTATCATATACTAACAGCATCCGTGACTCTAATAATTTGTTGTCTATAACAGTCAGAAGATATAATCTACTGCGTGATGCAATCAAAATGAATAGGAACAAAATGGTATGAATGAAACTTTACAATTTCTTGAACAATTACAACACCAGTCAACATAATGCACACTTAAGTATACCAAGAATATAAATGAAAAACATACTCGTGTCCCCGAAAATGAGATATTGATAAAACTATGATAAAGAGTAACAAACCATTCTTATCTTTGAAGAAAGCAATTTTAAAAGTGTTAACGTGTGAAAAGTGTTGCATTACAGTCGTAATTCAATACGCTTTACAAGAAGGATTCAATATGAGTAAAACGACTTCAAGTGAAGTAGAAAAGGTATATTTTTCTTCTAATCTAGAAAGCTTATTAGAAAATGCCGAACACACTATGAAACTGAGTGGATAAGTTTCAAGCAGAAGTTCACATTTTTTCCATAGCCTTAAGAAACATAGACATCCATCTGTTGATAGCTTATTCGCCTACTCATATTATCTAAATAAAAATGATTGTCTATGTTGATTAGTTTTGCCATATTGAAAGATATAGAAATGAATTCAATCAAAACTTAGCTCCGCTCATTGTAATTGCAAGCTATTTATATTACATTGTTCTGAAGTTTTTACTAGAAAATATTTTTCGGATTCTGCATTCATTTTAGTGACAGCTACTACCTATAATTTCTACGGGAATAGCTAGTGTAAGTTTCAAATCTCAATTTTCTAACTCATCGGTTTTTCCTCATCTTAAATAATGTAGTGATGTCGAGTTCTGATACATACATTAGCAACGATGTGAAAGACATCGAATGAAAATACTAAGTATTGAAAAGTTCTAGAACATTCTAGCGTATGACTCGAACTTTCAAATAGCTAGAAACAGTTACTCGATAGTGTCGATTAAGAAGTTTCGCATTATTTTTTCGGAGATCATTTTTAAAAAGAGATTTATTTTCCATACTTGTCATATGAGGATGTGGGTGTAGAAGTGCTTTGAGGAATCCTTCATTCACACAATCACCTTTGAAATAGACTGAAAAACTGTTATTCATTATATTAAAAAGAGTGAAAATCAACGTGTTCTCCTATCCTTGTTCTATATAATATTGCTAGTGATTAAAAAGGTGTTCATAATCATCTCGATGCATTTATAGAAGGATAAGCGTTTGATTAATAGATATCTTCATATTCAAAGTCATTCATACATGTGGTCGGCAAATGAATTTTTTACAATCAGATGATTTATGATTATTTAGTACATCAATCAAACTTACAATGGCAAAAGAGTGTTAAGACTAGGTAAGTGTCAGTGTAAGATGTGTTTGCTGAAATTGTCTAGTGCAATCGATGCATGAAAGATTTGTACGCGAGAGGGTTTACGACGAATAATTTTCAAAGTTACAATTGTTGATCTATCTTTATTTACAGACCAAGAAACTAGTGATAGAAAAGATTTTCGGTAAGTCAATAATCAGTGCGATTAGCTATGTTGTCATTTAAACTTAAAAATTTTTAAATTAGTATAAAAGACTTCGGAAAAATAGTGTTTGCCATAAATGGTCGTGAATCTCAAGTAAGATGATGAGAAATATCTCGATATGTTTCACTTCGGATTTTATAGTATGCGCGGGTGCCATTCATTCCATCGTTATCAAAAGAACTGAGAAATGGCCAGAATGGATTTACACGAGAAGAATATATGAGATCCACTAGTTTTCCTAGTGGCCCACTCACACACAATTCAACGGCGAAATTAATCGTTGAACTCATGGAAAAGGCTTGGGATTTACCGAAACCCAATTTAGTCATCTCCGTGATGGGAAGAGCACAGCGTTTCAAGTGGTTCAACTCTCGTATGCGGGACGATTTCCAACGTGGGCTTGCTGCAGCGGCTGCTACTACGGGTACAGTTCTTCTATATACTTTATTTGACATTCAGTAAAAAGATAGTGACGTTAATCTTCGTTAATGAATTCAAAAATTCAGGCGATTTGTTTTCTTTTTGAGGATAGATGCCTGGATTATTACAGGAGGTATTAATGCAGGAGTGGTCAAAGAGGTAGGCGATGCGGTAGATAAATGTCGCTACAGAAAGAGCAAAATGAAATCGAAAATTCAGTGCATTGGGATTGCCAACTGGAAAAACACCAATGGTTAATTCGCTACTTTAATAGGTTTTGTTCACATTTAACTTCTGATATCTTCCTTTAGATTATGAGGATCTTAGCGAAAAACAACTAGAAATAATGCCACTGGAAAATAGGTCATCGCATATCTTAGAACCAGGTCGAAGGCCAACAACTACTCGTCATATGGCAATTTCTTTCAACAGTCAACCAGCAATTCACGATATTGCAATCAAAAACCCTTCGACACCACAGAATAAGATCTATTATAAAGAAGTGAAAAAGATATATCGCAATCCCTCAGTCATGCCTAATAGTGAAAATGATGTACTTCTACTCGATCCGAATCACACGCATTTCGTACTACTGGACAATATAGAGATGAATTCTGCAAATAGTCAAACTTCTTCCTATCAAGTAGATCCTACGGTTACCTTGCGAGCAGAAATTGAACATCAAATAAAAGAGAGTGAGATCTTCTTTTAATTAATTTGACGTTTCAAATAGTATTTCTATGTTTTTTAAGCATTTAAAATACCGATGATACAAATAGTGGTCGACGACGATGCTTCATCCATTGCGGCAGTATGCTCTGCACTCGCAAATAAAATACCTGTCATTTTGATCGAGGTAATTAGACTTTTTATGTCAATAATTCTAATTTACTCTTATTATAGGATTCTGATCGACCTGTTAATAAGTTGGCTTACTGGTATAGATCTCTCTATGGCACGAACTTAATGAATCCTCAAGTATATCGTTCAGATGATATCTACACAGAAGCGCAAAGAAATAACTTAAAAACATTGTAAGCATATCTTGTTGACTGTTTTTCAAAATAATGCAATGGCTATTGACTAGTAAACAACAAGTGCAAAATGAAAGTCAACTTGATTCCATCAGTATATCCGATAAAGAAAAGTTTCTCAATGTGCTGAAGTCAGAGAGCGGGTATAAACTCATCTGGATAATTCAATTTAGAAATGAACAAGTCGGAGTCAAACTAGACGAGATCATCTTTAATGCTTTGCTCAATGGTATTGAACTAGCTATTTTGTTCTTTTTTTAATCTGAATCATACTTTGCTTATTAGCAACAAGTATGATTCGATCGGAAGATGGTAGGCAATTTCAAGAATTCAAATTAGCCATGGGTTGGAATAACACTAGTCGTATTCAACCAAGTTTATTCACTGATCAGAATAACTTTAAATGGACGGTGGGTAGTTATGGTTGAACTGATCTTTTTCTAAAGTTTGATCATTCATCTAGGATGAACAACTCGATGAAGCGCTAGCGTGCGCAATATCAGCAAATAAGGTTCATTTTGCTGATTTATTGATGGAACAAGGAGCTTCATTCAATCGACTGCGAACTACGATGCAATTAGAGAAGCTCTATCATGATATAGATTTTGTGAGTCAACTTGTTGATAACATGGTTCTCACTTTACTGCTAGGTTTTAGAAAGCGTCTTTGCCACTTCCAGAAAACTATTCCGAAACTGATATACACAACGAGTCTGGTTTATGGACACTTCAACAATTTGATTCTTTTTATAGATCGACTCTCAATTCAAAAAGCTCCTTTGTAAGTTTGATCATTCTCTTAATAAGAAATCATCATTGAATGTCTTTTACAATTTGCAATGAACTACTGTAGTACAATATAAAAAGTAGTAAGTGAAGTTCCATTCATTGTGGCTGAACACAGGATAAACTATTGCTTTAGATGATCCATCTGCAAGCCAAGAGAGTCACTATCATAATGATGGAGTATCCAGCAGAGTTTCTATTAAAGCACTCACCTGCGTGTTCAATGATGGTGACATGATTCAAGAAAGCGGTCTGATTGATTCGATATCGATTGAATACGATAGACACTCGTCAGATGCTTCTCTTCCTGTACCTATTTGCTGGCTCGTATCCCTTACGAACAAACCCGGTGTATTCGTGTTGGTTCGTAAAGCTGAGCCTCTTCAAGAGTTTCATAGAACTAATCGTCTTGTGGATTACAGTTTCCGAGATAAAGCAACATTATACGTAACTGGTGGGCAATACCTTGCTTTTGCATTTATTGGAGAAACCTGCTCTCGTGTTAAATTGAATGGCAAAAATGGATACTCTGGACAGTTGACATTTGATAGCAGGGCTGGTGAAGAGATAAAATTCACGAAGGAAAAAAGTAAAGGTGTGAATATCAGTTTTATAGTCAATCCCTTGCCTGGTAAGCCACTGTTGCTTTTTCTTCCTCCAAAGAATTTAATTCTTTGTCGAAGACTTCCTCGACGACTTTTTCCTTTGGTCAGTTTTTGCTAATCGTCATAAGATGGCCACTTATCTGTGTTCGCAATCGATTGTAAGGCAGTATATTGTATTTAAGATTCTCTGAAACATAAAATTAATCTTAGAACTCCATCACATCGGCACTTTTTGCCAGTAAAATTTATCATAAAGCTGCGGAAATCACTCTGCAGCATGAAAAAAGACTGCAGTACAGACAAAGAGAAAGGTAAGTTCGCTTTACTCATACTTTGTTTCTCAGTATAATACTATTTCCTTCAGAGAATTCGCTCAACATGCATCAAACATCATAGATATATGTTTCGCAGAGGATGAGCGATTCGCCCTGGATATTCTCAATGTGAAATCAGCCTCTCACGATAATTATAGTCCATTGGATGTAGCTAAAATGATCGACAGTCGTGTATTTCTTGCAACGAAAACCGTACAACGTTATCTCGATTACAAATGGTACGGTCATCTTCAGGCACATCTGTACAACGATATATCGTTGTGGTGGCTGGTCAGTATGAATTTTCTTCAAGTTCTTTACTCATGATAAATTTGTTGCACAGATTTAATATCCACGTTTTTTAACTTGCTATGATGAAATGAATCTTGTTGAAATTGATGTTGTGCGATTCATTGTCAAAGGAAATAAAAATTTCTGACCTTTGAGATAGAATGTAAAACGATCTGATAGTAATGGCATTCAAGAACTTGACCTTATCAAGATGAAAGAAGAAAATTCTTTGAATTGTTTTTAAGTGACTCAAACAACTCTATCTTGCGTTAAGTAAAATACTCCCTGCTCTAGACACGATAAAATACCAGATTTTATTATTCGTACTGGACATCGCATCTACATTTTCTCTATATTGAACGAGCTAATACATTAACCGAGACTACATAGTTAAGAGTTCTTTTAAGTAAACGAAACTAGAAAGAGGGCAAATTCATGATCCTCTGATCGAACGTTTTGGCAGATTCAGCTAGGTCCTCTAATAAATGAGGAAAAAGGTTCTTGGTTGAATATCAGTACATTCATCGCCGTTTAAAAATGATTTCTAAAGTCCGAAAATAAATATTCAAAATATGAGTCGACAACAGATTCCAAAACTATATGTTCAAGAAAGCCCCCTTATACTATGCCTGTGAGCAGCAAGAATGCATAGCTGCGCAAATACGAATAGAAAATGTACTCTGAAACTTCCATAACCCCAAAACCTAGAATCACTTACGAAATATTATCAGGTACTGGGAGAACAAACCTAAAATCACTTACCTTGTACTCTCATGTATTTACAAACTAAGTGATTCTAGGTTTCTTGACCCAGTACATGATAATGCATGACAATACAAATGAGAGTACTAGGTAAGTGATTCTAGGTTTTTTGACCCAGTACATGATAATACATGAGAGTAAAAGGTAAGTGATTTTAGGTTTATTCTCCCAGTACCTGATAATATTTCATAAGTGATTCTAGGTTTGGGGGGGGGGGTGTCAGTTTCAGAGTATATTTTGTATTTGTATTTGCGCAGCCCTCCAAGTACGTTGCTGAGATTCATAGAATGAAAGTTGTGAAATGAAGAAGAGTAGTGTAAATTGTATTACTCTTTTGATGTTTCGTGATTTTGAATGTGTTGTTTCATGAGAATGTCCTTATCTTTTCTATAGTAGATTTCCTTCTATATTATAATGAAAAGGAACGAATAACACCATGGAATTCTCTCAAAGAAAATAAAGTGAACGATTTTGAGAAGCTTCTATCCTCTTTCAAATTCGTGTTCATTTTATTTTCATCGATGCTCTGTTATGTTATTCATAGGAAGTGACTGCCCAAGGGATCAAACAGATGTATAGAATGAATATTTTTATGCCATTCGTGTTCATCAGCTTTTATCGTTTATGGAAAATGAGAACATTTGAACCTCAAAAAAATTTGATTGAATCATCATTGCTGTCAGACTTTCCTTTCACATTGTTTCTCAGATAATTATTTCTTTAACGTGTCAATCTTTTTCTCCAAAGCAGGATGGCCTAGTTTTTAATAGCCACCCTAGTCGAACATCTTGTAAGCAAAATCTTATCAAGATCTTGAAAAGATAATTTGCATGTAACTTACATATCTTGGTTGTATCAGATAATAATCTGTACCTAAGATCTGGGCAAGATCATGGAAAAGAAATCGCTTAGTATAATATCTTGTCATAAGATCTTGAGTAAAACAAAAAGCGACATCATTCGTGTATGTACATGCTGACTAGTAGTCATTCACCCTTCTGTTATGCATACACAGTTGTATATAAACAAAACATAATTGAACGTATGAAACATTAATTTTCAAAATATTTTTTTTCAAAACTATTTCTCGATTATTGATTATACGAGAATATGGTGATCTCGATCGATAATCGAAAGAGGACTACCCTGAAGTGGTCTGATAGAGATCGAAGAAACTCAAAACCGGTCAGATCCCATGATCTGACTTTCTTAAGTTATTCAAAATAGGAACAAATAAATGGAAATAAATTGAAAAGGTGGCATAATATGCTTTTACAGAAAAAAAATTAAAGATGAACAGTATGGTAGCTTCGAACCATGCTTTCAAAATGCGTGATATATTGTGTAGCAAATTACAACACGTTTTACGTTTTAGCTAATCATGTATTCAAGATCTTATGGATATGTACCTAAGATCTGTAGTCAAATCTTGATACAATACGATTATCTTGTACCTAAATTTTCAATATCTGTTCACTTATCTGCACACAAGATCTTGGCTAACATCTTGCTTACAAGATGTTCGACTAGGGCGATTTTCGGAAAATTAAACGATACATGGAACGAAAGACATCATCACATTGAAAGGACATACATTGGAAATTTAAAAATTACTGGTAGATTAATTCTTTCATCTTGATAATTACGAAAAGGGACCTCTTGACAGAGTATCAAAGTGAAGAAAAAATTCAACCGATCATGCTGAAACTTGCAGGACTAACTACTAATTTTAAGCTATAGAATTGCTGAAAATCTTAGCTTAGACTACCCTCGCTTTCTTTCTGGGCCGATTTAGCCAGAAAACATCCCTCGCCCTTTATGTAAGAACGTTTTTGACAACTTTCATTGATGGCAAGTGATGTATAGAAAACCAAATTAGGGATTTGACACTGAAATTTCGGCATTTTCTATGTGGTATCTTGCATAAGACAATATACAATTTTAGGCACAAAAGAATCTCATCGTGGTAAATCGATTCTTCGAACTGTTCAATGCACATATTTTTCGGAGGTGCACTTTTGTTCGGCAGTTTTAATGCCTAAATATCTCAAACAGAAGCGTTCGGTTTTGGTCAAGGACTTATGTATTTAGAATACCTTAATGGTGCGGAAGTAGTTTTTGCTAAGGGTAAATAACTATTTTCATTCAAAGCTATTCATTGAATTTTCATCGATTCCTTTTCTATTGATTGAAAACCGTAAATATTCTCCTAACATTTGAGTGCTCGAAATCATGATTAATAATTTATTTTTGGTTTCCTTTCAACTCGATAACATTTATTACTATGTATATCACGCACTGTGTTGACAATTAGCATAATAGAATCTGTCATTGTTGAGTATGTCCATTATTTTTGTCGAATTCATTATGATTTCTTGACACATATCATCATTCTCTTTGGAAGAAAAATTGAATGCATTACTCTTTGTTAGTGAAAAGCTTCTTGGGATAGAATTCGCTTTATTTTTCATGGATGTTTCATCAATATGAAAGTATACTGAGAAAGTGTCACATTTTCAATCGGATCACCGGATGTGAATAATTGCTCGAGTTCTTAAAATGTGTCAATAGAAAACATTCAAGAAATTTTGGTTAAGCTTATTATAAATAAATATGAATGCTAGGAATAGCAATGATACTTCCAACAGAGAAATACAAAGAATACTTGCAATTGCAAACTAGGCTAAGCAGAATTATTGCGCTTATTCAAATTGAATGAGATTGGGATCAAATTCTAATTTCAATATGATAGCGAAAAAAAAACCTCTAGTCCTTTCGACTATGAAATATAACTGACAGTATAGAATAGAAGTATCCCACGATTGGCCAAAGGTTTTTCTTAAAGTAATGATGCCTTTGAAAGAGTTAATGCTCATTAGGTTATAGTATCAGCTTTTCCGATAAATAGCGACGATTCTATAAGCTTGATAAATAAATCATATTTTTCATCTTAAGAAATACCCTTAATGACAGACTGCCATTCGACGCATATCACAAACGTTTTTGGCTTTGATTCGATTAAGATGTTACATAGCATTAATTAATAGTAAATAGTATGAAGTTATGTTTATGAGGATTTTAATTTCCAAACAATTGCTAATCTTTATAAATTCGTCAAAAGAATGCAGTGAAGTGTTTGTAAATCAGTTGGATACATTCATTATCTTTGTTCTCTATTTACAGCGATTTATTGTGTGCATTATTCCACTGTTGATATTTATACCACCCATTTACAAATTGCTAGTTGTTGAAGATCAACTGCCAGAGACGTAAGCTGATATGAAAATCGATACTCTATAAACGTATATCTCTGTGTTGCAGTCAATCGGGATCCAAGAAAAACTATCTTGGAAAAATCAGTGAGATTTTTCGACAGTTCAAACGTTTCTATACAAGACCAATTATTCGCTTATATTATAATATAGTAAGTGACTACTTTGATTTTTGTACTTTGCACTGGACTGCGTCTTTCTAGGTATTCTATGTTTGTTTTTTACTGTTGTTCAGTTTTGTTCTGCTCGTTGACTACTTTCCACTGAATAACAATGGTGGCGTCAGAAATGGCAAAGAAAATTTGATGATACCAATTACAGAAATCTTCGTTCATATTTTGATTTGGAGCTTGATTATTGAAGAAGGTGTCGAAGTAAGTAGATACCCCTAGTTTTTTATCTCAAATATTTGCTCGTCTTCCTTTGTACTCAGTTCTACCGACACTGCAAAGAAGAAAGTGAATTTCATAATCAGCATATTGTTCGCAGTTATTTCTTAGAAGACAAGTGGAACATCTTGGACATGTTCGCAATTGTGTTCTATCTCACTGGTTTTCTTACTCGATTCATTGTTCTTGAGCCAGTATTTGTTGCTTCAAAGTAAGATACATCCAAATTTTTAACGAGGAAACGTCACGATATGTACAATCACGTTTGTCGTGTGTCGTTTACATTGATAAAACTAGCAAAAACCTCAAATGATTCGTTCTCACGATTTATTTGTCAAGGTGTTATAATAGTGTATTGCTAAAGTTTCACTTCATCAATGGTAATCGACAGAAAAATCAAATCATGAATTTTCAGCGTGACGTATAACTAACACAAAAGTCAAATTATCATCATAAAATTCTGCAAATTTAAGCGAAATCACGTTCTCCCTTATGGAAATTTTGAATTTCCGGAGATAGTCATCAATCAAACACCTGAGACAGGAAAGATTTCATTTGAAAACTTCATACCTCGAAAAGGAAAACATGTGACTTGACCAATACTTGCACATTATCGTACAGCACTATAAAAAAAGAGGTTTCCCATGACCTCCCTCCCGTACGAAATTATTCTCTGAAGGGCATTGAACCTAAACAACAAGTTTTCATATCTACGAAATCTTGAAAGGTTCTTCCTTTTGGTACACGGGAAGAACCTTAAAAGCTTTTGTAGATCTGAAAATCCTTTTCTTAGATTCTACACACCTCAGAGAACATCTTCCTGAGAATTACGTAAAACAACTATTTATAAGAATATATCAATGAGACCTCTGGGCGGTCAACATTTAAAATTGAAAGTTGATTAATTCATCTTTTTCCGTTGATAATTCTGGAACAGGCGAAAAATAAATAGTATGACAATGAATTCTGATCAACAGACAACGGGAATGAACTCTTTTAGGATATTTATAGTTTTTAAAAAGCCTTCTTGTAGAGACAGTTTAAATTCAAACATCTTCAGACACATCTGAATGTATCCTTGTTAATAGGAAACATTAATCTTATAATTGTTTTACTATGGTTTTTAGAATATTCATGTCTCTCACCTTATTCCTGTGGTACATTCGGGTACTTCATATATTTGCCATATTTAAAGGACTCGGCCCGAAACTACTGATGATTTTCAACACTGTAAGTTTAATATGCCGTCAGTAATGACTGTACAGGAGTAACGTGCTCTGACATGTTTAGATGGTGGATCTACTGTTCTTCATTTGCTTTGTCTTGATTTTTCTTGCCGGGTACGCGGTGATTACCTTCTCATTAATCAATACAAAAGAACAAGTAATGTGGATCAATGCTACGAATGGTTCGTTACGTCATGAATATACCTTGCTAGATAATGGTACCGGTTTGTGGGATTGGAACATTCTCGGAGGGGTTATTCATTGGGGTGTATGGAAAGTTTATGGAGAAGTACAATTAGATGATGAAGATAATCCATTCTGGAAACCTGGAAATGGTGAGCAAATTAAATCATTCGAGAGATTTTACGTTAGAGATTTTCTTTTGTAGTTTCAAACGATGCTTATGGAGTCATGAGCTTTATTCTAACGATCGTCTTTGTTTGTGTCGCTAATATTTTATTAATCAATATCTTGATAGCCCTTTTCAAGTATTGGGAATTAGATGAATCTATAGGTTTCTAAAATGCATTACTCATTATTCTTTTCTAGTGTCACTATTCAAAACATCGATCGCTATGCACACGAAACTCATGGTTATCACCGTTTTCGATTAGTATTGGAATATAGTAAGAAATCACCGTTGCCACCACCGTTAAACGTACTTACTTACATACTCTATCCACTAGTCAGAAAGATTGTAAAAAAACTAAAGAAACAAGGTAAAAAGAATTTTCCTTTTCTTTTCTCATTATGCTGTCAATGTATTTTCACTGTTTTTTGTTGGCACAGAGTATGGCACTCATAAAGTGGACGACACTTTGGACATTGATTCAAATCTATGTAATAGGGTGGTTTTTAATTATAAAGACCGTATTCAGGTTTCACACGGGACTATAAGAAACGTTACCATTCAGTTCAGCCCATTACACCGTATTGGAGAATCTCCAATTGTAGCCCATGTTTTAATTCCTGTAAAGCAGGACCCAAGGGCATTCCAGATTCGTAGCTCTGCTCTACTTCAGCATGGTAATGCTAGTAACGCTGGAGTGCGCCAAATGACTTTCAATAGTCCTCTGAATTGTTATGAAGGTGACTTTTTAGCACTTGAATTTTCATCCGGTTCTGGAGTTCCTGTTTGCGCAAGAGATCGAAATGAATACTCGCTCAACACAAAATACTTTCAAAAAATCAAAAAACATCAACCAATCAAATTTGATAGTTATCCGACTCAAGGAGCAGCTTTTAGCTTCATAGTTGAAAAACCAAATGAAGGTAAGTTAAGTCAAGTATCTGTTTTCCAAAGAAAAGAATAGCTTTTCCATTGAAGGAAGAGCCCAAAGTGAATTAGAAATGGCCGAACCAAGTGGGAAACTCTCAAGTTCGTATTCAACTTGCATTCATCCTTGCGGTATAACATGATTTTTTTCTAGAACGAAAACAAGCTAGAAAGTACAGCTTATCAAGTGGAGAAGACGTCATGCCACAGAAACAAATTTCTTATTTTGGCAATTCAATTTACCATCGATTCGACGAAAACGACAATATCTTGCGTGCGAATAGTATTGCCAAGGACTATTGGAAATCAATCATTGGCAAAATCAAATATCACGAAGCGCAATTACACGATGAAGACATTGACTTTACTGTTTCAGCATCGAAAAATGATGAATTTCATCATTAATATTAGGCTTCCAAATCGATGATGTCTCATCTAACTTATAAAATTGCACTAAATTGTGACAATAGTGATGTCTGACTTACGATTTTCAATGAAATAAAAGATTGCATTTCTACAGTCTTATATAGTTATATTACATAATGCAAGATTTTTCGACGCATGAATGCATGAGTTCATCTCTCACATGGAATGAATCTAAGTTTAGATCGAGTCAAATGTTTAAAAAAGAACAACCTCTCAAAGAATAATCCGTCCGTCTTTTCCTTCTTTAAGTTAAAATCTCAAGCTGAAATTAATGAAGAGCTCTTTGTGCTTTCGAAAGAAGCAGCAATTATTGAACACCGGCTTTTTCGAGCATTATTCAAAATGTTCAGTCTCCAACCTCCTCAAATCTTGATAAATCCTGAAAGGATCTGACCGAAACCTGGATCTTTCCAAATCTTCACCGTGATTCTGTCTCTGTTTTTGAAAATTCTTGCTTCTAGTTTTTTTATAGGAGCTTGACCAAGATATCCAGACACTCTTACCCAGATTTTTTTCTAAATCATGACTGCACAATCAGCCAAAGATTCGCAATTTGATCCTGTTCAGGATATTTACAGGAATAACAGAAGATTCTCTCAAGATTTTAACGAATTCGATAGAGATTGAAATCTCAATCCTGTTACTAAGGTTCATTCAATTATTGTGGTTTGATTTCATACGAGGCTCTCGTCAAGAATTCGACAGAAGATTATGTCCATTGTGGTGACAGTCAGTTGGCATACAATAAACATTGCATGTGCACCAACCCTTCAATGACCACAACTATTTTTGTGATTCCTAAAGATGGACCTGCAGCATTTTTACTTCTATTTTGTAGAATATTAATGACTAGTTTCTATCTGCTCTCATTGTAAACAGGTGTGCGATCCACATTCAGCGTTTAGGCTAATTGAAAGCGATCCTCTTTCAGCATATGTACATAAGGAATTTTCATAATCCACATAGATCAAGGTAGAAACAGATGATTTCTAATTTTTGTGATTTTTGTGATTTTTTTGAGTTTTTTGATTTTTTTGATTTTAATCCATTAGTTTTAATCCAAAAAATTCAATACAATCGGATTCAAAGTCTCTCTCTCTAGAGTGATATTTCGAATACCAAGGATAACGAATTTTATCATTTCAATCGAGTCACTGATTTTGTTTGATTTCTTCATTTTTTTTATTTAAAATTGATTTAAAATCAAAACAATCACCTGTTTCCCCCTTGACATAGATACATATTCTATCTATTATTGTTTTTCCTAACACTCACTTCAGTTGAAGTTAGTTAAGATCTCGTAAGATATGAAACTGAATCAATATGGAATATATTCGTGATTTTTGGTTTTTCATGTCTTAGAAGATTTTCATCGAAATCAAGATGTGAAACTCGCAGTTAAATTGATTTTGTGAACGGTTAACCTAGAATTTATTTTCTTTTTATTAACGTTAAAAGATGTGCGATGTGCCTGTTAATTTATTTTCCTGACAATCACATCTACATCCAGATTGGGTAGTGATGTAAATTTTAGACTATTGAACAAGAGGGAAACAGTTGATTGTTTTGATTTTAAATCAATTTTAAATTTAAAAAATTTAAAAAATCGGGAAAATCAGAAAGATCAAGAAATAAAAAAACATCAGTGGCTCGATTGAAATGATCAAATTTGGTATCCTTGTTGTTCGAAATATCAATCTAGAGAGGGACACTTTGAATCCGATTGTCTTGATTTATGTGATTTTCTGCTGGTTTTTGATTTTTCTGTTGATTTTTTAGATTTTTCTGATTAAAACCAATTGATTCAAATCAAAAAATCAGAAAAATCACAGAAATCAGAAATCAGCTGTTTCTCCCTTGCTATTGAAGAAGTATATGAGTGCTTTTTAATAACGGATAATTAAAATTCAAAGCATAGACACTACTCTAGAAGACACAATCAAATTAAAACATATTATTATTAGAAAAATGGATGAAAAAAATTCATCTAAGGTTGAAAAAATATGTTATAATAGGAATGACACTTCTGTGTAACGTCAGTTCTTTTTGTTGAAATTGCTTATGAGAGAGTAACTGTGGCAGATATAACAGATCCAGTTGCACCCGACGTTAACCAGAAACTGACCACATACACCTGCCCAACTGTAGCATTAAATTGTTGATTTAATATATCGGAACATGAATTACTACCGTCACAAAACTCATAACTTCCATTGTGAGCAGAACCACTACAGACGGCACCGGGGGCTCCGGGGCAAACTCCATTTGGTGATGTCACATACCAAGGGGATAGAGAACCAGTTTCGAATCCTGTATTGCTCAGCATCTGTACATCTCCAGCATTAACAGAGACATCATCGAGATACCATAAATCTGGATCATTACGAAATTGAAAGGCAAGAGTAACTAGACCTGTTGTAGGTGATGTCCAGGCATACGCGAAACACGTATACGAAAGGTAATTTCCAGACGTTGTCGAAAAAAGAGTACTTGCAGAACCCACAGAAGTCGGTGAACATGGAGGGGTTGGAGTCGTTGCTTTGAGTGTTAATGCGAAAAATGACAGAAAAATGATAGAAGAAAAAGAGCTCACTTGTTGTACTTGTACTAGTCGAAGCTAAAATAATTACGAAGAAAAAGTATTTCAGAAAAACTAAACATCGTCCTTAAGTTGAAAAACAAGCACATGTTTGAACTTTAAAGGTATCAAACATTCTTTGTTTTAGATTACACTTACTTGATGTTGTTGCTGTAGTTTTTGCTTGAAAATATGAAGAAGACAGAGATTTAGGGATTCGATTGAAAAAGAAAAAAAAATACACTCACTTGTAGTCGATGTCGTGACTAATGTAAAGAAAAGAAAATCAAACATGAACAATAGAGGGCACCTGAGGCAAACTTAGCGTACGAAAAGGGTGCGCAGTATGAATCTCGAGTTTCAAAAAAGTTTTAAGGCACGTCTTTGTTTTTCCCTTGCAATGGACTAACCTGTGTACTATCTACCAAAAATTTATTTAATTCATTTTAGTTAGAAATTACACAATTAATTATTTGAACTGAACCTTCAGTGAGGTTTTATTAATTCAACATCTTCGGATGTGAGATGAAATTTCCCAAATCTGAAGACTGATCAAAGTAATATACACCTCTCAATAAAGAGCCTCACTTTAACTACGTGAATATGAATCAAACTGAGTCAGGTAACGAGCAAACCGAAGAATTCGTGGCCTTTAAAAAATCAAAAATTGAGAATCTTCTTTTCTAAGATTGTGTTAGTTTTACGAGTTGTATAGAATTCATACTGCCAATAAATTCTGGCAAATGAAAGTTATACTGTAGTCTCTCATTAAACAAGAACTTCAACAAACTGTTTAAATCAACCATAAAAACTTGAATCACCAGTTCTCTTCTAAACAATTGTCATAGGCTTTTTCCATGGGATATCAGACACGCGTGCGAAAGCGATCACCGACTTTGATGAAACTTTCCAAGTTTGTAGAGGGTTCGATTTTTAGGAAGATTGGTCTAGAAAACTTTTCGAATAGCTTTCGTTTTGACTGAGATAAACTCGAAATACTAAGAGCCCTAAAAGTGTAAAAATCGGAAAAATTCACTTTTTTTGTATTTTAGAGAATCTTATTTTCGAGATTGCCACAATTAAAACAAGGTCGAACATGAAATCCGAGACCATATTCCGATTCTTCATGATCGGGCGCACCGAATCATATATTAATCTGATGTACAGTTTCGAAAAACGTGAAAGTTTAATGCGCTGTGATTGCTCATCCGCCACCAAATGACACATGCACCTCTTATGCTCATGATTATTCCAAAAAATCGGATTGCTCGATATAGTGGCATGGATTGGTTTATAGAGCGTCACTTTCTCTACAACCCTGACATAAAAGATTTGCTCGCGTTTTTTCCCTCAATAAAATATTGAGTCAACTTTGTAAAATAGTGTTTTCACGTGTATCTTTTAGCACTACGGGTAATTGGAAATCTACTATGTTTATATTTCTGATTGAACAAATGTGCTCAGTTTGTAGAGCTTTTAAAACTGATTATTTTACCCTTAAATTGTTTTACATATTATACTATTTTCGATGCTGACATGTGTCATTCTTTGATAAAAGCAAATGGAAAAACAAAAAAAAATTTAGGATCGACAAATAGATACAGCATGATTTTATTTCTAGGATCATGAAAAATGAACTGTCAACTTGAGCAAAGCGTTTTTCATTTCGAAGAAATCTCGATGGCAATAGCCTGCTTTTAATCCCCCAGGTCACATCCTCACGATCGTTAACGACCATATACGTCTTAATACGGCCGCCGTGATCGTATTTGGTCGTAATTCAACGTTATACATGGCTCAGTATTACGACCATAGTTCTCCGGATCGTTTACGGTAAAATGCGATCATCTATGGAAACAAGAAAATCGCCGTTTGTCATCATCTTGATGAAAACCCTACAATTTCTGGTACACCGATCGTTTATGGTCAAATACGATCTATTACTAAGGTCTTTTGCGATCGGAAACGATTGTATACCTTCGTATACGCCACCGAGAAATACGATCGTACTGCTGAGCCATGTATTACGACGAAATACGGTCGTCTACGCCATCATATATGGTCGGAAACGCTCGTTCATGGAGTCCGTAATCATCGACCTGGGCGGCTGTTTCGCTTACATGCTACCAAAGAAATGATGCAAAAGCCTTTTAGTGGTTTTATATTACTACTCGATCTATTTATAATTGGTAAAATACTTGATCATGCTGGTTAGTATATTGTCACTGTTTTCGGTACTGAAATATTTCAGAAAGAATATTTTAGACGTGTAAATTTAATTGGAATGAATATTACCCACGTCGAACAAGCACGGTCGTAAACGACCATATACGGAGAAATACCGCAAAATACATAAACCAGTACTACGATCGTATATCTCCGTGTCGTATGCGGGGAAATACGACGATATACGGAGAGAAAAACGATCGTTTTTGGTCCTGGTATACAAAATCCGTAAACGGTTTCCATTTACCACCGTATACCTCCGTATACGATCGTATTTGCCAGTATACAACACAGCGATATACGACCGTAAAACTGGACCATGCAAAACGCTAAAATACGACCGTATACGAAGTCCGTAATTGTTTACCTTTGTATGCACAAAAATATTTCAATGTACAATACATTATTGATTTTGAATTTCAAAAAATTCAAAACAAATAAGATTTTTCTTTGTTTCATAGATCAAAATCTTATCCGAAACAGTCAAGTCAGCTTCGATTCTTCTACGTAAAAATCAACGATCTATAATAGGAATTGTAGCCTCATAGCATATATTGTGTAACTTACTCGTTGATGATTTTAACCACAGTGCGATCACAGTAGCGAGTGCGATGCCACCAAATAATATACCAATGATAAAGTGAAGTTTGCATGAACAACACGTGAGGTAAATCTTGTTAACAAGTCTTTGCCGATTTAAACTGAAAAAAGAATATGTTGCTCAAACATGTGATGTGAGCGTAAACGATAAATTTAAACCATGAACCCAAACAAAAGATTTAGTTGTCTAAGCGCAACATTTATACTCTGGCCTCACAGTATCGCTCTATGCAGATATAAGAACTCCAGGCCTGAAAACATTTTTACCCAACATACACACAACGTATTATTATAGAATTAAGAATCATGTCACAAGAAATTTGAGTTTTTCGAAACATCTAGGATTAGAGAAAAAAATTGAAGTATAATATATTACAGAATGGGTTTAAAAATTATAGGAAGTATAGGGTGACTTTGAGATAGTTTACAATCAATCCAGTACAGTTATTGAAGCTTCATTCGAATATGTTCTGTAATTTATTTTTGAAATTTTTGTAAATTGAATTCATCGATTCGATCAAAAGCGCAATTCAAAGCGAAATGTAGCCTTAAGTTCACATCACTTTTAAATGTTCTTTGTTTCATAGCAAAACTTGTTTTTTCTTAAAGTACAGAGCATATCAATTTGTAAAGATTGAATTACTTTTTCAAAAAATATCGACGTATGCATACTTTGAAATCACATGAAACGACTCAGGTCGAGGATTCTGTAAATTTCGACGGGAACCCAGTTATCACATCTGGTTGCCAGTTTTCCCAAGTGCCTAGCATTTCTATTGTTTTTCCAGTAAAATAGAGCAAGTACTTCTTGGCTTGGAGAGGCATTTGAATTTTGTGAAAAATCTTACATGTTATCTCTTTGAAAAAATTAGGTACACGGGCAGAACCTTTACTACGAATCCATTTTAAGATTCTGGGACAAAAAATGGTTCGGTATCATAAAGACAGAACCACTCAACCTCTAGACAAAACCGTGAAGATTTTACATCGAACAACAAAGGGTTCGTGTCGAATCTGCATGAATCTGTCATTTTTACAGAAACGTTTTTCATCCCATGAATCTTAAAATAGTTTCGTAGTAAAGATTCGCCGCTTGTATCAGCGGAAAGGACCATTTTAGGCTCTGTAGTACCTGTGGAACTAAGAAAAAGTTTGGTTGTGTACTTAATATTTTCAGAGTGATCGTTTTCTCGTTTTTTTAGAAATGCACTTCATTATACTTACGAATCCGATCTGTCACTTAACGTGGTCGTAGTTTACAATTTAAAAACGTTTATTTCATAAATTTCCTTATAGTTAGTATTCATATTGTAAGTTCATTGGTCAATTGTTTCTAATAAAATACGTGCAAGAAAAAAACAATCAAAAATAAGGTCAGTGACTAAAAAGGGGCGTATGAACTTTCACTTTTTGACTAAAGCTTCCTATCCATGAAATTGAGTCATACTCACTCTACCAAATGGTATTGCACAAAATAGGCTTGATTCTGATTTAAATGAGTACGGATGAAATTGCATATCACATCCGATTTAGAAAAATTTTTATTTTTCCTTAAAAATGCCCTTCTATGATGTAAGATATAGAAATAACTCGTAATTGACTTCATAATACTCCGCTACAGTGTATGCTATTTGTGACTATCTAGCTCACAGAAAAAATCTCTTGAATTCCATGTTTTTCTTCTGATATGTCTAATTCTTGAAAATTGTGCTATGGTATATCTTTCTTTAAGAAGACAATTTCCCTGTTCGCTTTAAGTTTCTTTGAAAGTGATCGCGATTTATATTGCCTGAGATTGAATTCCATCTCTTAAATGATAAGTGCCTTTCCTTGTAGTCATATTTTACAACTATTGCTCTATTTTCACCTGCCATCTATGAACAAAGTAGTTCTTAAACAAGTTTTGCACGTATCCTTAAGTTTATTCTTTGTAATAACTGCAGAAACATTCAAGAACTATTGTTTCTATAGAGTTCATATTTCTATACAACGCAATAATTGATTAAGGATTATTTAAGATAACAACCAAGCTTTTCTCTGCGAATAAATAGGGTGTCATATATATATAGAACAAGTAGCGTCTATCTAATGATAGATTGAGTCCCTTTTATGAAAACCTGTATGAGCGCTTGGTTAATTGAAAAGGATTCTAATCAACGTTTGAACATATAAATCTCATGCTGTTCATGTAATAAGATAATCAATTTTGTTGTATCATATCTCAGGATCATTGGATAGGTATATTGGGAAGTGCCTATGATTACCCAGAACAAAACTGCCCAAGAGGATGCTATAAACTGTCTGAAAGGGCAGTTCAAACGTTACGTAATTAAACGTCTGGTCATTTTGACTCCCCCAAATAATCAAAAGTAATATTTGGTTGACCACTACCAAGGAATGGAACCGGTGTGGACTGGACCGTTTGAAAACGTTAATGGACCCGGTAGAGAACGGAGTTTCATCGATTGAAAATTTTCAGAAATCAGCTTTATTGACCCTATTTTTGTCCATAAAAACTAAGATGTCACATGTTTTTCTGTTACAATGAGGGGAAAGTGTTTAAAACATGTTATTTTAATCATTTTTCTCAGATTTTCTTCAACAAGATTCACAATGATGAGTGTCTTTTACATGTGCTGCTAATCTACATATATTTCAAATCTGGAGCCATTTCTTCTAAAAGTCTTTTTTTCTATAAATTCGAAATTTTTTCGCCGGAGTTTCACCTGAAGGACAAGCAGCTCTAATCGATCGGTTGGATTTTTTAACTGGCCGGATCAGTCTGCTTTACGATTTCTCAATCGATTGCCGCCCGAGCTGGCAGTTTTAATTATATTTCATCGACTGTCGAAGTTCTCTAAAATATTTTTTCAAAGTAGTACTCCACAGTCGTACTTTGTCTAAGAAGCTTGATGAGAAAAACGTGGAATTTCCAGATGTCTGCATTCATAATGTGACTAACTAAGTCGTATTACATGGATAGCTCTATCCACATATTAGCTAATTAATCTAATAGCTGGAGCTGATTTTGTCAGTTTCTATCATACATTAACCATATGACACGATATTCGAGCAGTGAGTTCCTACGTTTTCTGTCATTTATGCCCGGATTTTACGGGTATAAGACGGATTTATAACTGGCCGGATCGGTTGGAGTTTTTGTCCGGCCAGCCGGGACTATGTTAAAAATTGCTAACTGGTTCCTACTCTGCTCTTACCCACTGATTACGTAATCAAGAAAAGCATTTTTTATTTGATAGAAGGAAACTTCTATTCAAAACGGATACAATACTTCTATTTTATCGTTTGTGTAATATATGGAGACCCCCTTAACCCTCGTACTCAAAATTAAGGATTCGAAGATCCCTTCTCCCCTTTCACCTAAAAATTAATTACGAAACACTTGAATGATCTAAAGGCGTCGGAATCCCGGTATTCCGACCAGGGTCGCGATCATTCCGACAACTTCCTATTCGAATCTAATATCCAGGATTGTGACAACTTCCAACGGATTTCTATCGGATCTGATAGTTTCACAATAGGATCCAACGGAGCTCACGGATCGTATCAGCGTTCCAGAGTCACCTGTAAAATCTGATATAAAATTTTTCAGTCGTCAAACTTCTCTTCATTATTCATCATACCATTGTTGTAATCTTCACAAATAATATCAACGTGAATGTCGATATGATATTTCACTATTTTTTTACTTAACTTTTTCGCACTTTGCAGGCACATACACAAAACAAATTAATGTTCTTCGTAAGACTCTTTATTTCATAAAAGAGAATAACAATAAATAACGCAATGCGAAAACGCCAAAGAAAATCATTGAAATATATGTTCAAAGGATACCCAGGTCCGAGACGTACGGCGGGAACCGGCCGAATCCCGTGTTATTCCCATGAATTCCGGAAGCGGGTTTCCGAAATCGGTTCCGGCTTAATTCCCGGCGATTCCGGGCACCGGAGCGTATCCACGGATACGGTTCCCGTTTCCTATACGGGATCCGTCGTCGGAAAACACCGTTTCCAAGCCCGGACCACATACGGTCCCGATCCGCCCGATTCCGGACTGGATACCGATAACGGAAAAAGCAATTTTCCCATCCGGAGAGAACACGGCTCAGATCTGACCGTTTCCGCTAAGATCCAGAAAACTCATCTGGCCGTTTCCCAAACAGCGCTAAATACTCACAATTACTACGTAAAGTCTCCGAACTTTGAATCCAGCTTTTACTGCTTTTTTAAACAAGCCTAAAACACACCAGAACATACCCTGGGAACAAATAAAATTCTAGTGAAACATGATACATTTCCCTCCAAACTCGCTTTTGTCACAAAAATAGAAATTTTCAGTCCGAAGACCTAAAAATCAGATTTTTAGACTTTGAAAAACTGAAAACGATATGTGTAAGAACACCACACATGCTAAGCACCAGCGTTTTGAGAATTTCCTGAGTCTTCAATCAAGGTAAGTGACGCTTCTAACGTCTCTGAAGGACCTTTCAGTTCAAATTTTTATCGAAAAATTTCAAATAATAATTGATGCACTGAAACCAATAACAAATTAAGTAACAAATCTCAAATTCCCAAGCGACCCCACCAAAATACGGTAAATTATCCCGATGATGGAAATCGTCCTTAAAATAAAGGAATTAGACAAAAAAATCCCAAAAAAGACCTTTAAAGGTCTTTTTTTGTAAATCGATGATTTCGATATCAAGGAATGATATAAATAAGAATTTAATATGCGATGTAATAGTTTTTGAAGGGGAGGCCTGATTTCCAAAGCAGAAATAATTTAATCGGAATATGGTGGTTTCCGACTCTGTTCCGATGCTTCTTAACCGGATTTTTGTATTTTACGGTTGGATCCTGGCGGAGCTTGCTATAGTTCCGGTTGGTTCCTGGCGGATCCGTGGTATTTCCTTGAAATTTCCGGTTTCCGGAAGTCTCCGGAATATCCAGGTTCCGGGTACGGATAAATCCGGCCGGAATACTGCTTCCATGTTCCGGTTGTTTTTCCGGCCGGAAATACACCGGAACCGGCAGGAAGTAGCCGGAAAATATCTCGTTTCCTGCGGGTTCCGACTGGATCCGGTCTCCGGAACGAACGACCTGGGTACATATTATTTCATTGATTCATTATCATTGCAATCGTTCTCAAAGCCTTTCTTTATCGGAAATAAAGTCGTGGTAACAGGGAAAGTCATGAATACAAAATGATACTTACGTTTGCCGAGATACTACTACGCTTTTCAATAATAATATAATCGACCATCAAACATCAGAGAAAAAATTTTATTCAGTGCCATGCTAATGAAAGAACACATTACTTTGCAAAATTTAAAGAACGCATGATTTGAACTTGACTAAAATGATTTTCCGCAACATGTAATTTGCCTCCGATGAGCTGCATGCTCATAGTTGACAACCGCAAAGTATGTTAAACGCGCATGAAAAGTTTCCATCAGTTTCATTATTCAACATGAGGCAGGATAGATGTATGTTTTATCAATGTTAACGTTTTTCTGTGATGATATAGTCAGAAGTATCTCTGACTTCCGACAACACATCCCGTCAAAATTCGTTACTAGATAACCTAATGTTCATCATAGATGTATGTTCTATTGGGATAAGTCTCACTCATAAATTTCTGGATCCCAGAAAAAAGAAAACATGAGCATGATAATTTCAAAATTATTTTCCTCTGTTCTTGATCCTTATTTCGGTCGAAGTAGTTCAGTGTTCTGAGTTCCACTTCAAGTAAAAAGTTTCTATATCTTCTGTTCTCGATTGGGTTCCAAAAAATACAAGAATATGGTTATCCAATAGATGGAGAGAAGTGGTGAAAAACAAAAATAACAATGAAATGAAGTGCTAGTGTTGTTCAGAAGCGTCCAATGGACAGGTCTGAAATTTCGAGATGTCTCACCCTGTAAAAAGCCGAGCGAAACCTTGGTACCCTGAAAATCTTGCTCATTCTACCTTTGATTCGAAAATAGCATCATTTTTATTTTTCTTGAAAACGTAGAACGTAGTATAAGAAGTTCAGATGGCTTTATCATCTATTAAATAACAATGTTATATTCGATCGATAATCGGGAAGTTCAATCAAAGTAGTAAAATCGAAAAGAGGTATGATAGAATCGTAAGTGTACGTGCATTTGTTATTGTAATAGCTCTCATGCATTGTCGTACTATCACTGTTCTAATAAAAATCAAAATTTGCAATCGCCATCAGTATGAGTTGATTCGAGCAGCTCCCTAATTCGAGTTCGAATAAAACGGATATCCAAAAGATAAACTACTAGATTTTTCTAGGAATAAATTTAGTCTTAGATACACTTTCAGATAAATGTAAACATTTTTTTCTATTCGTCCTTTCCTGCCATTATAGTGAAATTGATATGTGTCTTCACTCCGAGCACCTCCCTCCCAATTCAGGATAGAGAAATATGCTCCCAACATAATCATACTCCTACGTTCCGCTTCCACATTTATGAACGAAACTGGTCTTAAACTAAATCTACTTCTAACTTTCATCATTTGTTATCGAATTCACAGTATGCAATTGAATGTTTACTGATATTAGAACTAGAATTAGGCAGCCCATGGTTTATTCACATGCGGATATTTCCTATCTCTTTTGTTAATGTTGGCATGTGGAACCAGGCTTAGATGTAGAGTAGTTCCCTCATCTCTACATTGCCCATCTGGATTCCGAACCTAACACAAACAAAGATCTAGACCCACAGAACCACACTCGTAATCATGCACCTATTTTGTAAATCATTTTGCAAACAAAAATGGTGTATAAATCTGAGTATGAAGACAAAAATGGTATCTATTATTTTGCAGGGAGGCTCATGGAAGGATAAGCCATCTCTTTCTGAATACGAGACCGGGACAAGAAAATTTGCCGTGAGAACACTTCTAGTGCGGCTATCAAGTACAGAGGAACAATTAAAAAAATGTGTCCCTCACACAATTATAATACTATAGAATTGTTTTTAATAATTATGGTTAACGTTGAAACATTTATCTGAGAACAATAATAAAAAATGCGCTATAATTATTTACTGCAATATTGTTCGTGTTGGCAATAAATCGTTATTTAATTCAATTTTTATGAATAGGCATTGAAACTAGGATTTTATATATGATGTTAGTCATAACGAAAGTACAAAATTTTGAATTAGATCGAATGTCGACAATTATGAAGATTTAATAAGATTAATCATGAAGTAATTTATACTTAAGGAATTAATATCAAACGAATGTGATAAACATTCATGAAGAATGCTTCCTCACACATTTAATCTTATTTACAAACTGTCTGCTTTTATTATAAACTAGTTATCTGTCAATTTTCTTATCAATAGAATATATGAATTGGTGTCATGAGATCGCTATAGACTAATACATATTGAGAAAGATGGACATTCGAAGAATGCCGGTTGAAAAACTAAACCATACTTGATGGTACAGTTGAAGCGTTCAATCTAAGGGAAAATAAACGTTCTTTCAACAGATGATGTAAAAATTTCTTATACACTGATCATATTTATATTTTAATATCGAATTTGGTTTCGTAATTTTAATGAAACAATAACTAAGAACCGATGCCATGGCATATCTGAAACGCCTTTCCTATTGATTGTGCTATAGTAAAAGTAAATTTCTTCACATAAAAATATATTACGATTATTTAAAAAGTATCGTACTTCCTAGAAATTCCTTATTTCATATCTCATTGCCTGGAAAATAATCTAAAATCAAACTGATACGAATATAAATTTACCTCTGTTCATTGGTTTCATTTGACTGCTGTTGAATAGTCTGTTGATTCTGTTTTGAACTACTCGTTCGCTCTAGACTCAATCGGTTATGGTCGATTGATAATGATGAGACAGATGACCAAATGCTTTTTGCAGGAAAACTCATCTGGAAGGTAATACAAAAAAATTGATTCTCTTGCCAGTTGGAACTTCTGTGTTCTTATTGATAGTATGGGTAAATATAAGTTACATATTATTTTCTCTGATAAATTAAGCCTTGTTTTTAATAACAAGAGTGCTTGAATGAAAAGAATTCTCACAAAAACTAATGCAATTGATGGCTTTATTGATTGAGCGGAGCGTATAATATGATAATTTTACATAATAATCACATTTTTTCTAGGTTAATGCATGAAAATATTTCTCTCAATAATTCTATGCTTCCGACAGCATAGGCATCGAATGCCACGTCAAGTCTTCATCGAATTAATTCACTTTCATCTTTTTTTGTATTACGACCTTTTTCTATGTATGAGAATATTAATTTTTCCATCGATTATTCAACTGGAACAATTCTTTATGAATTGGCGATGAACAACTGCAGTCTTTTTTATGTCTATAATAACTTTACTACTATTAGGATTGTTTTGTTTTAAATTCATCAGTGTAAAATATATCCCGGACAGTTTAGAAAACGAAGTTCTATACTAAATAATTGTATAAAATGTTCAACTATTTTTGTCAAGTACTTAAAAGAGATTTCCAATAAGAAATAGTTTTACTCAAAACTAGAGGAATAAAAGTAGGCGAAAACTATAAAAGTAAGTACTGTATGTACTAAGTGATAAGTTTACGAGTAACATACAGAGAAATATAGTTCTTATTGATAGCGATTGTGCAAGGATCACTGTATAAAATTAAAAATATGTTTTCAAAAAAAAGAACGTCTTGCAATAGGTTTCTGAAGGCTAGAATTCATATCGGAGATTTCACCGAGCAAGAATCTGTTAAGAAATACGTTCCATCGATTATAAAATTATGATGCAGTAAATAGATTATACGTAGAAAATTTTATTCAAATGACAAATACATATAATAGAATACTTTGACCTTGTACAGATGTTTAAAAGCGGTCAACAACAATTGAAACTTGTGGCAGTCGAATAAATCAAATAAATGAATAACTATAGATCAATGACAAATAGATGAAATAAATCGAACACAACCTTAATATTATATCATAGCATAACTTATATAGGACTATAGTGACGAAATAGAAATATGTATTCAAGTCATAATAACTGCGACTATAATCTTTATTGACTTCTGCACAAGCTATAAATATCCAGTCATACTTGGCTCACATCTGAATAAAGTTTTCTACATCTAATATAGCTACTGCAGCTTAAATTTATTACTCATATTGCCTAGTTGAAAATCTCCCATTCTATCTAGGGCTATAAATTATTGAATTTCAACGAACTGCAATTGATGCTTTCTTATTACTTAACCAATAATTCGTTCATCTATTAGTTTCAATCTTTCGCAACGACTACTTTCTCCTGTTACAATAGTGAAAGTTATTGAATACCATTAACTTTTCTTCTTATGCCATAAATTAGCCTGTCAACGATTGCTCGAAATGCACTGGAGAAAAAGAACTCCTTCAAGTGAATGAAATATATAGAACAACCAAAGAAAAGGACATTCTTTTTACCATATATTTAAGCAACGGAATTATCAGGATTTTTAGACCAAATTGCAAATTCCTATTGTACGGGGGAAAAAATGGTGTACCAGAAACGTTTTGTCCCAACAAAATCCTGATAATGTAGAAAATAATAAAAACATGAAATTAGCTTCTTTCAATCGAATTTGCATCAAAGTTCGATCCTAAGCCTAAGGCACATGTGTTTTAGTCTTTATTTTAATTTTTTGTTTATAATATTTATATTTCAAAATGAAACACCAAAATCAAGACGGCAACGATGAATTTTTTTTTCTCAACTTGATTATTCTATAATTATCGAGATTTTCGAACACTTTCTTCCAAAAGACGCCTTAGTATGTTATTATTAAAATCAATTATAAATTGCAGATTTCGAATCCCCATTGGAGATCAGATCAGTTCGATTTGAAATTTCCGAATAGCTGAATTGAGTCAGGTTAGGAATTCATCAATTCTTAAAATTATCCAGTATTGACATTGAAGTTAGTTTTAGTTGGCTATAGTACAGTTAATAACCCCGTGCATATTCAAATAAAAAGTATTCGAAGAAAATATTTGTTTAATTTTCGTGCATTTAAAAATTGCAGAAAACAATCAACTAAAATGAGAATTTCGTGTTTTTCTTCTAAAGCTATATTCAGAATATATTCTTGACTTGGAACCGGTTAAATAAAAACCGAAGCTTTGCTACGGACCAAAGATTAGACCTGTAAAAAACAGTATTTTCCTAGGTTTTACCAACTACGTTCACTTATTTCTCGTATATCTAAACGTAATTCATTTGGATTAAATGTTTTATTAGCAGCAGAATGTAATACTTTTTCTAGCTATATCTTCAGAGTTTTACTCTGACTTACACTTATATGTAGTTCGAATTGAATGTCACAAAAATGTAAAAAATGTTGTTTTTTCTATTATTTATAATTTTAATAACGGATACTTTGAGACAGTTCAACTTTCTGTTGTTGTAGAAAAATCATTGTTCTACAAAATCGTGGGTTCTAACACGCCAGAACCAAAAGAAAAACTATGAAGAATTTTCCTATGGCAAATTTTTCAGATGAGATGACACTATTCAAACTAACTGTTTCTCCAAATTTTGATACTTAAAATACAAAAACCTCAAAGATTTTGAAACGGTATGTAGAAAACAATTTTCTAAAAACCAGCTTCGGTCTAAACATTAACGAATAAGAAACCTCTCTTATAAGTTGAACAGAAACAAATTTAAATGACTTACACGAAAATTTCTATACAAACGTAATTTTCATGTCTCATCAAAGAATCGTTCTCACTAGATCGCAATTTATGAGTACACGATATTGAATAGATATATTTTGTCAAGAATGTTTACAAAACATAAATGTTAGCTCTGTATAACTTACTACTTTCCTATTCTCAAATATCACTAATTCACTTTTCAGTATTATTGATTCCTCAAAGGTACAATTGTGATTAGCAAGTTTTTTTTCATATGAAGATTTAATATTAACAAAAATCAAAAGATCACGATCACTTGCCGAGTACTGAAACGATTTCGAAACTAAACCTTTCTTTAGATCATATTACTAAACCTTTAAAATTTTCTTCTGACCGATGGCATTTTGTCCAATATAAGAATAATATCTTTCCACGCAATAACTTCTACAACATTATTCATTACGATACTATATATGGTTCTACAAAATGCATCACTTTGATTCCACCTAACCTCAATTGCAGTAACCGTAATAAATCACATTGGCCTGTTACAAATCATTACTTTATATCGATATCTCCCCAGGTCGGATAAAACGTTCAAAGAACGGTAGTAAACGGTCAAAATACGATGATTCTAACAACTGATTATTTACTAATGATCTCATACAATACTCCACAATTGATCACAGTGAGAAATGTTATAAAAATCTTACAGAAATCCACCAATTCTAGCATCGCACATGCCGAAACTGTTCCATATTTGAGTCGTACGAAAAGAAGAAAAAAGGATTTTTCACCTACAGAGCGGTATCTTCATTGTTTATATAGAGACGTTACGAAGAAAAACGTTGTGATGCTCATATGAAAACTCTTTCAAACTATGAAAAACTGACTAGAGATAAGAACTTTTTATCGGCTTAGAAACAAAATTAAAAGAACTATATGTTACTTTTACTGAAGCTTTTTCAATTGATCTATTTGCAACAAAGACTTTAAGATTATTCAATAACGTTTCAATGAAATACTCATGAGAATCGTGTCCGAGCTCTTCAATCTTTCTGTCTGCTCTGCTCAAAGAAATGATCAATGGTGCAATCAGGCATGTCTTATTTCTATTTTCAGTTGAACAAATAACTAACAGTTATTTATAAATCTTCTTAAAATGAAACTATGGAATCATTTTTCACTTGTATGTTATACCCTGGAAAATCAATCAAAATGTTTCGTTAAAGTCTGTTCCTTTAGTATTCCATTGTGATTTTCTTTCTTTTATCATTGATTCGTCGTCAGTCGCTAAAAATGTCAATATAAAACACATGTTTGTTAGTTTTTATCTTTTACTGATGTTTTTTTAAAGAAGAACGCAAATCAGAAATCAAAGTAAAAAGACTCAAGTATTACAGAAAAATATTCAGATTGTCCAAAGGAAAAATAGTGAGTCTCGAAGACGATCAGTATTTATAAAACAATCTGTTTAGAGCTGCAAAATATTAGGATACGTATATCCGTAAGTGTCTATAATCATCGTTATCTGAAAAGGTCGTACAAGTTGCTGGCATACACGACCGTATTACTATTCCAGTTCAAATGGTGTAATATGAAGCCATTACGTGATGTATTGACATCATATTTCAACCGTTTATAGTCGAAAATAACCTCGTAACTCTATCTGTTTTGAGTCAACTGAGTATGAGAAACATTTTTTTCTCACGATCGAAGCAAGAAACTACTACAATATCGTACATTTCTAAATCAACGCATGCAATGCTTTGGAAAAGAATTAATGAAGAACTCGATGAATTATGATCAATATTAAGATTAGTTGTATTTGTACTGATGGTTTCTGTTGATGATCCATTAATTACTGATGTATCAAACGACAATGATGTTTTCGTTTGACATAAAACTAGATTTTTGCAATTGTGGCATATCTATATAACGATGAAGATGTTTTCATAACGGCCATTTTGTTTATTTTTACACAATGCGTAAATGTGCACAGTAATGCACTTGAATATTTCACTTATAGGATGTAGTGAAAATATAATTGAAGGAAAAAATTTTACGGATTTGTTGTTTCTCAAAAAAAATTGCCTGGTGAATTTCTTTGAAACTTTTCTGGTTCAGAATGGAATGATTGATCGGCAAGCTCGTTTTTTATTCGCTAATATATCTTATAGGTCCATCGTCACAAGTCAACCAAAATTACAGCTAGAAGAATAGATTTCGACTGATTGATTTCATCTATTTTTCCGATAAATCTAATTCACTGGCGTCGTCTCGACTTGGTGCTCAATGTTTAAGTCGAGCAGCATGGCAAGCATGGGAATCCGTTAGTGTTATTCCTTGTCTTACACCAGATCGACTCTCTGTTCATTTACTACATCATCGTGCATGTCTTGTAGGTTAAGAAATATTGACTTCAGTTGATTATTTTACTGGTCTTTAGAGTAGTCAAAATATGTACATCGATCCTCAGTCTAAATTCTGTGTTCTTACTCGGTACGCTCATTTACAGCGAGGAAAATGTTGCGGTAGTCAATGTCGACATGTAAGTTGACGAAAAATCTCTTCATATTTATCGTATTTTTCTTTAAGTGTCCATATGGTCATGCCAATGTTGAAATAGATCTTACTCGTCCTAGGAAAATATTCAACACATCATATTATGAATGATGAGAAAGAGTCATCACATGTAAGAACAACATTTTCATAGTTATTTTTAATAAATTAGTATACACAAAACACAATCTCAAATAAGAAAAACCTCACGTCGTCTCTATCTGTTATTAATAGTAACAGGTGTTGTGCGATCATATTCGGACGAAAAGAAAAACTAGCAACATCCTATAGTCCAAACATATATATTATGAAGAAATAAATTTCAATAAGTTGGTTTCTTCTTAATTGCACAGTGGATATGTCTAAGTTTTGCAGTATTGTGATTGGAAATCAAAGGTTGGAATAACACGTAAGACAATATGAATACAAGAAATACATACCGTAGAAATTAAATTCTTATGCCACATTAAATTTCTTTCTGGTATCATTTATTGAGTTTCTCCCTATACAACATCCAACAGTAGATGAATCGATAGCACAGTATTAGTTATCGTTTGAGTTTCATTGAAAAAAAATCTACGATAATATTCCTAATTGAAGACATAAAATAAAAAATATCGTACAAATCATTGAATCAACATCGTTTCCATTCGCAGTCATGTAAATTCTCATTTGTCTTAGTTTGATTCAATGTAAATAGTAATTAACTATATCCTCTGGCATAAGTAGTCGTTATAAAAAATTATTTTTGTGTTTCATATGAACTTTTATAGAATTCGATTCATCAAAATGGAAGTTGTTTCTATGAAACATGGTATATCAAGGATGGTAGCCGTTCTCATTATTCTCAATATTATAGGTTAATTTAACAGACTGTGCATAGGCATTTGAATAAAGAAAAACTTTGAAAATGATCCTTATGTAAGATATTTATTTAGCATTTCTTCTTTTTAGTTTTCGATAAGCGCACACATCGCAATCTTATCGTGTAGATTTCAAAAAAATAGAAAACTATTGGAACAGAACTCATTCTGATACAAATATGAATCATTCATCCGATTACTTAACATTGGTCATTTTAAATATTTGGGTCAGAAACAGGACCGACTCAATCTGTAAATTATAGAAATACATCATACTATCTCTAAATTTTCTATGAAAAACTTCACTTGAAATATTTACGATTCATAGGAAAAGCGGTGCTGGAAAAGAATGAAGAGTCGATCGACTGAAAGTCAATAAGTTCAGATCGAGGTCGAACACATTATGATCTTTGAAGAAAATTTTGTTTCTTTACAACTTTGCGCAGCAAAAATGTTGAGACTGAACTATGATTATCGGAAATTTTTCGACATGTCGAAGCACTACAAACTTGGTGGAAGTTTCCACAACTTCCGAAGTTCTGCAGGTCATATGAAAAGAATACGAAGAGTAAAAAATTTACGTTTATTCGGCTTATTCCATAATGAAAACCTTGACATAAGCCAATGCCTCTTCTACAGCATGTACTTCCAGATTCAACCATTCATTCCTTCATGCTACATTCTGCTATTGTTTGTTTCATTTTTCTTCGAGAAAGAAATCATGAAAGTTTGAAGGTCTGGTTTCTATTGGAATGATAGAAGAATATAAATTCAAATTATTTGACTAGATGAATCTCCAGGCTTCGAATCGAGAACACTATCCTCAATGGAATGCTTGAAAAAAATAGAGAGAGGGATTAAAAACAATCTTTTCTTTAAGAAGCATAGCATTTATACGTAGTTCGCAATCTGATAAATTTTGGAATGGTACGAATGTCAACAATGTCCTAATTTAATTCTAGCCACATTAGATATGGAATATTTCATACCAACTAGAACTACACAAGTTACCATGTAAATAAATGTGATCTCCACGTGATGTTTAGCAAAATAAGGATCGAAAACTAGAGCATCGAGCAACGACAATCATATTCTGGTATATTTTATGAATCACTACACAAAGAAACACATCGGCTACAAAAAAAATGATTACAAAATTTGAGTACAACGAAAAGAATGCGAAGTTTTTCATGAGATTAATTGATTAGTGTCATGCCATTTTTTTCTTTGCCATATGTAAACAAAACTAAAAGAAAGAAAACTAAACATATCGTACGATAATTAATTGTATGACGAACTTCATCAAATAAAATATATCCTCCATTGTTCGTATCAATGCTATCAAACTCTTCTCTTAAATCATTTTCATCTGCATCTGAAAAGCCAATAATTTCATGTCCTCTTTTAAATTCATTGAAACTTATTCTTTTATCACGATTTGTATCGAGTTGTCCGAATAGATCACTTAATTCGTTATAATAATATAATAAATCAAGTAATTGGTGAAATTCTTTAAATTCAATAAATCCTGTCTAGAAAAAAGAAAAGTATTCCACTGCATGAAAATATAGACTAAAGACAATACTCCGTTGGCATCAGCTGCCTTGAAAGCACGAAGCATAGCTTGGCGATTGGTACCGAATTCAGGATACCAATATATAACAGCTCGATCGACTTCAGCTAATGATAATATTCCATTACCGTTATCAAATTTTTTGAATAACTAGATTCGATAGAATAAATTTTAATAATATATTCAACAAAAAATAACCACAATTCTATAATACTATAAACAAAAACAAACGAAATCGTTCATATACCTTTCTACACTCATCTTTAGTTAATTGGTGAGCCATGGTTACCGCACGATATCACAAGTTGTGCTGTCCTTGAAATATTATGACTGTGCAGAAGAAATATAAGTCATCTTAGTTGTTCTCCTTACTTTTTTTCCTTTCCTTTCTCTTTTCTGCAGACCGAGTAAGGGCTTATTAATTCTATTAGAATCAAAAGAAAAAGAAAAGGAAAAAAGGTGATATCGTTTCGTCGAGTCGTTCATCCGTCCGTGTTGAGTCGTTGTCAACGGACATCTATCTATTCTGGCAAGTTTGACAAAAAAAAAAGGACAATCTACTATTCAGGAAATTATTTTTTCTCGCGGCACACTTCAAGCAGAAAAATAATGTTTATAAATATACGTAAGGAAAAGTTCGTTGATAATTTATAAGAAAAAAAATAAAAGAACTGCATTTTTGCTGTTTGACTATTATTAATAGATAATTCGTATGGAGCTTTTTTATCGACGAAGAATATTGTTTAGTGAATGGTGACTGTTTTTTCTACAAAAACTTATTAGTCAGGTGGAAAGCAATGCTTAAGATATTAACATATAGCAATGAAATTAACCATGAATGCTTGCGAATTTCATTTATCTGAGAGTAGTCGACTGATGACTGGTATCAATTTCTAATTCAGAGATCCATCAATATTTCTGAAATAACTTTCCATAGGAATCTGATAGAGACCTGCAGTTGTCTATGTTTAAAAGAGGTAATGAAATACTACTGATTTCCAGTCACAAGATTTTTCAGACAAGTTTTCTCAGAATCATCCAGAGTATTTTCTAAATCAGATAACATTGGCTCATATGAAAGCTTGAAAATATTAATACCATGAGTGGATCAGAAGTGTTAGCTTTTAAAGTTTAATAATCTATAAAACTTTGTTATTAACATTTTCAACCAATCCTGAGTTAGTAACATTTTTCTACGCGTTCTTGGCAAATTTTTCACAGACACTTGATTTTTTCTAATTTTTTTGACGAAAAAAAAAATTAATCGTTAACCAATGCAAAAGCTGTCATTTTTTAGAAACTTGTCAGAAAAAAGCGGTTAAAAAACATGAGTCGAAGAATTTTTATTTTTTATATGGCCCGATAGAAATCATAGGACTTTATCTAATTCCTATCGAGAATGATTTCAAAGATGTTCAGTTGTCTTTTAATTTGAAGTGGATATTTAATACTTTGAGTTAGTATTACATGACACATTGCAAACGAATCCAATATTTTTCAATTTTAATTCAAGATCTAATTAGTTTGATTTCAAGAGTTTACCAAATGTTTACTAATAGAAAATTTCCTGTGCATCAGTAGATTATGTCGAAGCTAATAAAAATATTAAAAATTGAAAACATAATACTTCATTTTCTAATCGTAATATTTATAGGCATTGCCATATAGTTAAGCCGACATGATACTGTGGAAGTTTTTTGATTGGTTATGTTTTATAGACAAGCTGTTTAAAGATAAAGATTTTCAAAGAGTTTCGAATGCAATATCATTCTACCAGCAGTGAGTCAGTTTCATATGCTTATTATTCATTATGAACAGTCACGAATAATTCAGATAGAAAGAAATCTAAAATATGTTTCGGTGTGTCTCGCATCAATTCTAAAAATCTTCGCGAAAAACTTTGCAAGTACAACAACAATAAATGCCAACAATAGGTAAATGAGCATAGGCAAGATAATTTCTCTTTGAAATTATTAAAAAAATAACGAATGCATGGCAGACAGTTGTCAAAATAGAACTTGATTACAGATTACTGCCTTGAATTGTATTGTTGCGAAGATAAAACCATCCATCAACAGAAGCACTTTAGAGTAAATGTACTGAAATAGAATTAATAACTATGACTAAAACAAGCTGAACTACTATCTTTTTTTTTAAAATAAATATCGTTCTTGAAGATACACCCAATCTTGAGTTGCACACGTAAGAAGAGATGTAACAAAAAAATAGAAGAGAGAGAGAGCATTCATCTAAGTGATTAGTGACATTGTTGTTACACTTCTCGTACTCTTTTATGGAAATTTTGCTGATGGTATTTTCTCGGAATTTCACACACTATGTTGGCTATTCAACTTGTACACATTTTCTAGCATTAAATCACATATAACTCCTATGATCAGTTGTATAGTAACGTAATATGATTTGCAGTTTAGCAGCACCGCGTCAAGTAAAAAATCATCAAGTAGAATTTGATCGTCAACTGCTATTCGAGAATTTATAAATATGCATTGATAAAAATAATGGAAACAATTCAATATCAATCGAAACTTGGTAAACAAAGGAAATCTGATTCGAAAAATCTATTCATATCTGTGAATATGATTGGATTAGCAACGAAGAGATATATTCGAACTGAGTATCGATATGATGATAGAACATTGCATACTATTGTGCTCTAGTTTCGAACAGAGCCTATTGGTCGAAGATTAATTTAATTTACTTTGTACGACATCGATGAAGGCTCAAATGTTCTGTTATGTATTTGTAATAAAACTCTTCCAATGCAATAATTAAGATAAAAGTATTTACCTATCTCAATCATCCAGTGCATGCCTATGGTTAAAAATAAGCGTACGAATATTGCATATACATGCTGAATGTCAACATTGTAATGGACGTCATTATTTAAAAGACCGAGGTTGTTAAATATAGCTGTATCCCTTTTGGTATGATTTATTGATCTAATCTTACCTGAAAATCAATGCATACGAATTGATGACTCGTGCTAAAACATGAGAATCATTTAAATGAATGCTGAGAATGATATACTTTGTCTTGTATCAAGCGTAGTTTTTTCCAATGGATAAAAATGAGTTATATTCGTCTTAAATCATATACTCAAATGATCGATCTCCTCAGCAAGAAAAATCAATTCTACGACGTATCACCACCTTGCCAAATTCTATTAGGATGCTAGTAACGCTCTTGTTTACTAGCTTATATTTTAGTTGACTAGACAAGCAGCTACAAGGAAAAATTCTGCACGATGTCAATTTATGTTTTTCTAGGATACAGTAAACGCATATATAAATTTTGAAACATGTAATTGCATAACTGTAAAAATGATTATAAATATTACTGATTATTAGACATTGATTGTTTGATTGAAACGAATTTCAGTAAACACAAAAATCGAAATCATTTTATACTTCATGATCAAAATGAATAGAATGCAATGCTCCTCATTCAACTGTGAAGCATGATCTAAATTTTCGGTTGAGTTATGCGAACACCGTTGAATTCGATTAGTCTAGAATAGGATCTATAAATACTATGAATGTTGACGATTTTCAAGCTGATATATAGTACATGTTGACTAGGAAGATCTTGAAAAAGACATTCGTCAAAAATGATTTGTTTTTAATAATGACACAGCTGTTCTCCTGCAACACACGCAAAATTTTCCTCGTGTTCAGCAAAGCATTTTCCTATTACCCTATCTGCAATTCAAATGAAACAGTATTTTATCCGAACGAACAATCCACGGCAATAAATAGAAAGTCAATCTTCACTAATACTCAAATTCGTTTTCATAATCATTCGAGTACATAAATCAAATTTAATCCAATAAGATATTTCATCGTTGAATGATAAGTAGATGGAAACTACGATTAGATAATATCGTAGCGATGTATTTTCCCATTAATTTTAAGAATAACTTTGATATGAAACTTTCAACTCATCTGTTCTGTAGATAAAAGCTCTAGAAGAACGAAGATTGTCTTTCTACTCTTCGTTAAAGACTGATCTTGTCTACCATTCATATTTTTCATCTAAATCATTTGGAAATTGGTAAAAGAAAATTTATGCAAGCATGTCTATGTAGATCTATTATTATGTTTTTACGCTAAGGTGAACATAAAGACACGCTTCAATTACATTGTAGTTATTGGAAAGAAAAACATTCATGTCATAGTTGATGGAAATAATCTCCTTGGAAACATAATAGTAATCAAAATTTTAATATGCAGTCTACTTGTAGTAGCCATTTATCTCTGTCGGAAACGAATATCCTTTTTTATAACCATCACAATCAAAGATTTACTCGTATGATTTCATTTCTTATATTTGAGAAAATCCTATTAGCACGCCTTGATTCTTGTTAGTGTCCTACTACTTCGCTACACGTGAGATAGCTTTGATTTGAAAGTCAATTATCATTGGAGATTTACACTAGGCTATCAAATCAACCACTATTTATTCATCAAAACTCATCAGCATAAAGCCAGGATAAATATTTCCTTCATCAATAACGTAGACATGATAGAAAAAATGTGTGCACACATTAAAACTACAGTTCAAAAAAAGTCATGACAACAACGAAGTACTAGAGATTGATTGTAACATAATCTGTATGAGTTTGTTTTCACAGATGATAAGAAAAAAGAAAATGATAGTTTCGATAACTGATTCACAACTCACGATCTAATTAATGTAATAATCTCATGGTTTGTTTTTTCGAGTTTCTAATTGATACAAAAAAGTGTTCGAAGAAATTATACAATTTACTTGTCAACAATACTGAAATCGAATAGAATCAATCGTTGCTGTTCATAGGAGTAACTCTTAAAGTTTATTTACATTGAAAATCATCCATTGCTTTTGAGAAGCGTCCATTTGTCTATTTTTTATTCGCAAGACTCGACAGTTAGCAGAAGATCCGTTTCTGTTGGCTAACTATTAGAAAATAAAATAACTTTTCATGTACGTAATTACATAAAAATTTCGATGTACATACATGCTCTGTCTCTAATCCTGTGGAAGAAACATTTGCTAAATACGAGAGAAAAGGCTCATCAATTTTACTTCTGTTTTCATTCACAATCAATGTCACGGTTCAAATCAACAATTCTATGGAATAATCGCTGCCACCATTATTTGGATCACTACTCCCTATCATAAAAGAACATTGGTAAAGCCATGTAGTTGTATGTCATTGTGTCGAATTTATAATAAATGGAGAAATCGGTATGTATCCTAACTTGTATTTAACTTTCACCACATAAGAATATGCGAATATAAGCAAAACGAATACTACAGTGGCGAGAAACATGTTCTACTGATCTATTTCTTATATATATATATAAACTCAATTTTTGCTTAGAATCGAGTCAAATGTGAAAACCAATGCAATACGATGGCATTTTGAATTTTTCTGCAGAGTTATATTTTGCCGAGAATTCTGTTTACAAATTGATCTAGTTATTTCAAGATAAAATATCAAGTCGGTATGTCATCATTCAAACTGCTGCAATGTATCGAGCCTGCGGCTACACATTGAGTTAATTGTTTACAACTTTTTCAGTTTGCTTGAGAGAATCGGTTGTACTAGGATTTTTTTTTCATGTAATTGGACATGAATTTATGCACAAATCCGAATTGAAAAGCATCGGGTGAGGTGAAAACATGGTGTTACAAGAAGAGAAAAGATGATGTTTAGAGAGGTAGGAACGTATAAGTTCAACAAGCATATATACACACTCAGTTCATGATCGATTGATGAGATAAACATAGAAAATGAAAGCCATAACTCAACAGGGACAGAATCAGTGTCATTGATCGAATCTCACAATTTCTTTTTCATGCGCGCATGTTTCGATATTTGTTCGTTCGGTGTTTTGATGTAACGTTGTTCTAAAATTCTTTGGTTTGTATCTACACTATTCTGTTTTTGTTTTGCTTTTTCATTCTTTTGTCACTTTGCTCTGTACAACTGTGGTTATTCATTTCTCTTTCACTATTTTTTCTTCCCGAGTGTTCATCTTCGTGATTACATTATTTTTCTTAATAGACGCGGATTCTGCTTTCTACCTGTAAAAGATGTTCTCTAGGATTTTCGTTGTTGTTCTGGTGAATCAAGATTAATGGGTGATAAATAAGATCGGTTGAAGGTAATTTTTTTCTAAATCTGTTTAGGTCAAATAAGGGAACAGTATTGAAAATATAAATTTTGTTGACCTACTTGTGGAAAATGTGACGGATCTTCATCTGTGATGAACAGTCCATAATAAAAATATTTCAAGATGATCTTCGTCATTACTCGACAATTGTTTTTCACATTTTTCTCTTTCACAAACCATTTCTATGAATCAAAAACAGTTTTAGAATACGAAAAATTGAGTAATATTTTGTACTCGTATTAAGTAGCATGAACGAATACCCAATAATCAAGTTTTTGCTCTTGATTTACTGCAAGTTTTCTTAAGTTTTGCCATACCAAGAAAAAGGGCAACCAGTTTCTCCCATTAGGGAATCGTATGATATCACGTTTAGTTTCTGTTAAAAAGATTAGTCTAGGGTGACTCGTGTGACGAAAGACCTGATGAAACTATCTGACACATGAAGTTTTGTCTTACACACAATCACGATGTATTTCAAACGATTTTATTTTTGACTAGTCAGAAGCACGATCATTCGCCGAATTTTTTTTCAGCAACATTAATATTTCATTGAAGATCTTAACAATATGATCTAGAATTTCTATTGAATAAAAAAAATTGGAAAAGATATCTATAGAACTATCTGTTTTTCAATAGCAAGACGAAAGAATCTTTCAAGAGTCATAGACAACATTTGATCTACTCGCAATTGACAAGGACAAAAAGCATCGAGCAAACAGTGACTAATATACAGCAAGGCGCAAGGTCATGATTGTTTTTCATGACATATCATAGAATATGAACGAGAGCAGTTTTGATTCATTGTTCTACAGAAACAGTCATCTGTGCCTTTCGATTGGAGATGTTCCTTCACAGAAAATCAGGAAACTTCATTCACTATTGTTTCATCTTGTAGTGTACATACTAAATGTCGTTTCTTTTAGAGTAAATCATATTGCAAAATAGATATGGTGCACACTTGAATGTAATATGAGCTCATACATCGTAACAAACTATGCTAGTTGTCATGTCAATTGAAATGTGTTTCTTCACAGAGTTCCTATTTTACTATAACTTACGTTCATGTGAAATAGAAAAAGTAGGGAAATGGAAATTTTTCGAGTTCTAAGAGTGTATTCAATTCGTATGTTACACTTTAAAAATAGATGAAGCTTTACTTATGTCTAGACGTATCTTGTATACTGTAGCAATCGAAGGTGTCTGTTTTTGTGTACTCAAAAATTGAGTACACTCTAGAATCGGCCAGTGTGTCCGGCCGTCCGGCCGTTTACACGATAACTCTTCACAAGTACATTCGATTGAGCTGAAATTTTGTGCACAGAATTGTCTCATCAATATCTCGGTCGAGTTCGAAGATGAGAAGGATCCGGCAAGAAATGACTGAGTTATCAAAATAACTGTCATTATTGACCAAACAATTCCTGAAGGGTTGCACAGGGATTTTTTCAAAAAAACGTTTTTCCTCAGAATTGTTAGGGGTGCTACATTACCATTACTGGTAATAATTTTGGAAAGTAATAAGAGTAATAAAAGTAATAATTCTAAAAAAGTAATAAAGTAATAATAAAGTAATAAGTAATATACATGTACAATAGTACAAATACTTTGAATATTTTTTGGTATTGTACTTTCATACTAATGGATTATGGGAACGATAGACTTCATGTTTAAGACATACAATACTCTCAGTTAACATGCAGTATAGATAGCATCGGTATATTTTCTAGATTTCACATACCTAAATGAGCTGAAAAGAGCCTACAATATATTTCAAAACACCAATCTAATTAGTTACATGATGCAGCAATGCAATATACAATGGAAAAGTCTTGTCCTCTTTCTTTGCTACTATACAATTTCGATATGTAGCAGCATCGAAATATATCAATCTGTACTAGCACTATATTTTCAAAACTGCATGAAAACGAAAGTCCACTGATAAAGAAAAATTATGAAGTCACAAGATATTGAAGATGTTTTATGTGCGCTCAGTGTTCTGTAAAAGACCTTTATTTACGGGAGATAACTGTTATTGAAGACCTATAATGCACATTTCTGTTCTCTAGTTAATAAGGTAGATTCAATTTTGTTTTGAGTAAACATTCACTGTTTATTTTTGAATACCTAACAATAAATAAGGATCAAACGTAACTCGATGAAGTTCTGTTAATAAAAATTCGAAGACCACTATCACACTAGACCATTTTTTAATGCTTTGATAAATGAAAAAAGATTGGATTCAACTCATCTGACTTAATCTTTTGATTACATCAGCTTCTCTGAAGACCATGGAATAGCAAAGATTAGTTGCTGAGAATGAAGATCGCTGTTTCATTTGTATACAATTCGCACAACTAAAAGAAGCTATACTTTCTTGTAGATTCGCATCCATACCATTATTGTCAAAGCGGGTCATTGCGAACATCTTTGTAATAACATCATCTCGCATTGAGATCCCGCTTCGAGAACGACCATGATGAACTCTTTCAATATAACTAGAAGGTGATAAGATGGATCTACTGTTTTGAACCGAACTATTATTCATTTCAAAAAAGAAGACACTCGGGATTTTTTAATTATTTTGGACAGGAACATGATAGAAAGGCGTAGTTTTCACCGTTCGGAACAGCAAACTTCAGAGCAGAAAGACACAAGAAAATTAAAATATTTTAAAGAATACTCCCTTCTCAAGATATTGAACTTGAAAAAAGTAACTCTTTTCTAAGGGCAGCTCGCAAGACTGGGCTTCACTTGAAAATATAATGATTCACAGAAGGACCATACTCCTCCATGGAAATTTTCAGAATATGCTATGGGTCACTAGACATGTATAATGGTAAAATTCAGCAATAAATTTTGCAATGCAATTTTTCGATGCTGGGCTGAAAATTCAGGAGATTGAGTTCTTTTCAAGGAAAAGCAAGAAAAATACGAAAGTTACAGCTTTCATATCGCAGACGTTAGGTTACAATATGGGTGGATTAAAATCATGAATATATCGACGTAGAAGAACAAAATATCTGTTTTCTAAAAGTCTCCCTGAAATGCCTTAGGAATCCCCTAAAAGAAAGTTCATGTCGCTTGGTGATCTGATGGATTTACGATCCTAAGCATGCTCTTTGTAAGGTAGAAACCATGCTTTCTATCATACTCCTGTCAATAGTTAGTAAAAGGAGGGTTGGCACATTTACTTAACGTTTGTCAAGGTAAATAGAGTAAATTAAATATGATCCTCCACCCCTAATTTAAAATAAATACCAAGGCATCTTCGTTTTTTTTTAATGGATAGTAGTTCTATTTTCGCTGCTCTTCAAATTTCTGCTATTTGTTGAGTTAGATCTCAAAATTGTCGGACAACTAAAAAAGTTGCTGTTCCTTGTTATGTTTATATCAAAATAAAATTTTAATGTGAAAATATCTTTGTATCCATAATTGACTCACACATTTGGAAGCCCCGGTGAACCAAGTAAAACAAGAAAAAGTTTGATAAAATCTTAGCCAGGAGCCCCGAGAAGTCAATTCATTGGCAAGAAATGTTTTTAAATAGTTCTTGTAGGAAGTCCCTAAAGAATCCTTAAATACTCAACAAGAACTCTTCAGGGATTCCTTGGAAGACCACCCGAATACTTTTCTTGACAATAATTTGATTTCTCTGGGCTTGCAACTGAGATTTCATGACAAACTTTTTCTTGCTTTGCTTGACTCCTAGGGTGATTCTGTGAATTTCTGGGCCTACAAAAGTGAGGATCGACTAAGGATTCGGTGGGCTAAAATAATCTCCAATTAAAACGCGTCATCGGTTTCCGCAATGGTCAGTGCGAAAAATAGCTATTCCACGAACTATGTAAAACGTTCAACGAGAGTCCGTAGGTGAAATGAGATACCATTGCCTGGTATTCTGTTGATCCAAATATTCAGTGATTTTGGATCTACAAGGTAGATTGGAATCAATCAGTATTATCGATATATCAACACAATATCTCATCTTACGTATCATATTTAGTGGTCCTTCAGATATTATGCAAGGGACTATGGCGAAGGAGGTGGTATCTAAATCATGACACGAACCGAATTTCAAATGCTATATGAATAGAACAAGTCATGAAAAGAAGGACAATGAGCTCACACATGGAAAAATAAGTGAAAACATAGTGTGAATGATTCCTTCTTATTGTGCGATCCCGTTATTAAAACGATGTGTCGGCATTTTTTAATAGTTATTACTAATTATTTTTATTACCTCTGAATTTTTATTACATTATTTCCGGTAATAATTAATAAAAATTTAATTGGTGGTCAACAACAATAAGAGGTTTAGTATCATTTATATAGTCAAGTAAACTATAATTACTGTCAAAAATAATAAGTAATAATAGTAATAAAATGTATTACCAATTACCGAGTAATAGTAATAAAAAGTAATGGTAATGTAGCAGCCCTATGCATTATCCACAAAGTATAAAAATCGACTCAATTTTTAACGCTGATTCCGAATCTGATATTAGTTTTGAACAAAATCGTAGCTTTCTAACAAAACATCGCTTGAAAAAGGTCTGAAAATGCACAAAAACTGTATCCAGAAACCAAATGTCTAGATATGTCTCAGATGACCACTAGTTTTGGGGTTTCCAAAAAAGCTTTACCAGGATACTTCTTCCGTACACACATTCTAGAATGACTGATTTGTCTCATTCCCTTTGTCAAGTACACAAAACTCCCGGACTTAAGTCCGAAGTTTTCACATTTATTTACCCATGGAATAGATCTTATCAATAGGAATAATTGTATTTGTAATAAAAATAACGATTCAATTTAAGTCATTCATTTCTCGCAGAGAAATTCGATGCTTTAACTTGGTGACGAAAAATTGTACTTGATTACAAAGGAAAAAATCTTTCTATCCTATATAGATCCAGTAATCAATTTTTGATATCCGTTATAATCCCTTCGATCAATTAAAGGCAAGCAGAAAATCTCTTCGTATGCTCTTTCTTTTAATATCCTACTCACATACATCTAAACTATTCTTTTTTTCTGCATAAAACCCGAATGCTAATCACTTTTTGACAAGTGCGTTCGATTTGCCTAGCAAACGAAAAACTCCAGTTTTATATATTCTCAATTAATGTTTGGTCGATGAGAAAATTCATATGATTCTTTCATGGATAAACGTATTGAATTGTCTTCTAAATGAGAGTAAAATATTCAATTCAATATCAGTTCATACTCATGAATCATTCAAAGATCAAGAGATTCACAAATAGTTTTCCTAAGTTTTTCGGCCTTGATATTTGAAAGTTGAATGAACAACATACTTATCAGTATAGCTTATTTCTTTCCTAGTTGATATAAAATTAACGAGTTCGCTTCAGAAAAATAGGATATTTGTCGTGCATTCTTAAGATAACTTATTTGATCGACGTAAATCATACTCAATGCCGGTTATGTTGACATCGGAGGAAGTTGTACAACGAGTATCAAAGTTGGAAGTATGAATTATGTTTGAGCCTTATTCATGAAGAAATGTCGATGTCAGAAAATAATGTTGTACTCCATTACTACCTGAAAGTAAAGACGGAATGATTTTTCTTTTTGATAGTATCAAATCCATGTCAGATCAGATTCAACTATTGATTAGTTTAATGTTTTCATGGACCATCAGTTTAGATGATTGATGACAATAAATAACATTTCATGATTACAGTACAGTTTTTGACAAACGTTGCTCTTAATACACAAGCATATATTTGCATCAGTAGCTTCGTTCGACCTCAGAGTGTATATATCTGATACCTGAAAAAAAGTGAATATGTAACACAATAACTTACGTTTTAATTATATTAATTTGTTCGTGTCATCAAGAAAACAAAACATAAAAATGTCTTCATGCATTTCGTATCGTGATCCTCATGAATATTTTAGTTAGTTCAAGTCTAATTTGATCATGCACACCGCATGTGCCTAATAAGATTGAAATCGTTTTTTAATCAAACTTTTACAGAAATAAAAACATAAATACGGCAATAATATGTAGGCGGCAGACGTTGACCAAAGATGTAGGAAGGCAAATTTCTCGACAACATAGTTATAACTTACCAGTACAGTTCGCTCAAGTAGAGTGACTTAAAGAACATTAGTTAGAACTTGTGCAAGATTTGAAGATTTTAAAATCTCAAAGTACTATTAGGTCTAAAAATATGATAAAACAAGTGTACTCTATCGAATTCTTCCATCTTCTATGTTGTGGAAACGATTTAATCTTCTTATTTTCAATTCCTACGTGACTCATTCGAATAAAAGCAATCAATTGATTTTTATCTTGGATCACAAGAAAGTTTTCTTTTCATGTTGATAACTACTTTGTATGTCAACCCATATTTATTGATGAGGACCGTTTTTCTCTGAATATCTGTATTCTATTCTACGAAATATGATATGATTATCTGCGTGAAATAACCTTTTCACACAGTCTCGTTGACTAGATATGTCAATAGGTGCAATAGCATCATCACTGAAACAGTCCTGGCTGGAATTTCTCGGTGTGCTGACATCAGTTATTGCTTCCGTTATATGGTTAACAACGATTGCAGCTTTATTCGGCTTATGGGGACAAGATGATTTTATTCATTACCAATATGATGATGGAGACATCGCATTTATATCTAATGTTGGTGCTCGACACAAGACAGTGTTCATTGTTGGTACGGCTATGACGGGGACTCTTTTTATATTAACACTAATATTGACAAAACTTTGTTTCGATCTGGAAAATCGACGAAGATTTAAACGACATATTTCCATTGTGTCTATTGTATTCGGTATCATCGCCAGTATATGTCTTCTTCTTCTTGCTATTTTCGATTCTATTAATCATGTCGTAGCTCATTATACATTCACAGGATTATTCATTGTGTTTAATTTTCTATCGGCTATGTCAACTGTTATCTATCGATTCTCACACAATCAAGTGAACCTGGCGATTCGCTTACGAATCGTGCTCGTTTCTTTCATGATTCCTTTGGTAATTACTTTTGTTGTTATGAGTTTAATTAAAAGGCATACCGATCTGACACACTTAAAATCAGTAGCAGCTACACTGGAATGGTCCATTGCGATTTTGTTTGTGGTATATTTGGCTCTGTTCGCATTAGATATTTTACTCACTAATGATTATAGTAAGAATGCTTGGAAAAATCTTTGTTGATGAAAAATATCTAGAGTTTTCTTTAACTTCTTTGCAATAAATCTGATAAGAGTTTACGAGTTAAAACAAGCAAAACCATTAGATCATAGCACTTTGTTGTCAGTATACTATACACATGTATATATATGTCAGCGTCCAATCTCGGATGCAGACCAATATAAGATACGCCTACGCCAATCTAGGATCTGACATTGGACATACATTATTTCAGGTCATTCTCGGATAGATCAGTTACAATACGTCCAATCTGAGATCCGTCTGAAAATTTCAAGCGAATCTCAAATTGGCCTAGGCCAATGCCGGATTGAAAAGTTAACACGGTCAATCTTGGTTTTGTTTAGACCAATCTCTGATGAAATAATAAGTGTTATATTTTATGTGAAGGTCTTGGTTCTGTCCATACAATGTATGCAATAAAAACAGGAGTGGGTAGAAATGTAAATAAAATTGAATCATTGTTTATTTTAAAGCAAAGTTCGAAAAAAAAAAGTTTATTTTTGTCATCATTATGAATGGTAATCTGTTAACATCGGAAGTGTCTGACAAATCTATGGATACTAATCTATTAACATATAGAGTTGGTTGTCAAAATAAATCATGCTAGTATGAGCAATGCGGTTCTTGTTTGCTTCAGCGTAATATATTAGTCTATCCTAGATTGGCCTAGGCGGATCTTAGATTGGCCTGAATCCGAGATTGGACGCTGACATATATATTTATATCTTAAGCCTATACTAGTGATCATGGTATGAATACAGCTAAGCTAAAATATCATCTGTTTACATATCATTTAACTTTTTTTTCTAATTTATTGGTACAATGAATCTTCAAAAAAAAAGCTAGAGAAAATTATCCTTTACTCTTCTGTTCCTTTTCACACTTCTTTATTGTGTTGTTATATTGTCAAGTGTTATCTTCGAGGATTTCGATTCTTCGATCGAGAAAACTTCCTCAATGCTCCTAAAATCAGAAACTATCAGTAGATAATATGAACTGAGTCGAGTAATGAAGAGTAATTATTCTCGCTATCATAAATCTGCAAATTACTTGATTTATTTATGGTACCAAATGATGTTCATATGAACACATTGCAATCTAATAAGTTAGGTAATGTATTCATGGAATTTAAGCAAGAGGAATTATTATGATGCTTATAAACTCTTAAAAACTAGCTGACCAATGTTGTTTTAAATTATCTTCACCACTCTACAACATTTGAAAGACGCTTGGAGTGAAAAAAAAAGCTTACTCATTGATAGACGAGCAAGTTTTCTGTGTAATGACATCATTTCAAGCACTGATAAAAAAAGATTAGGAATGCTTTTTTCACTATCGTTAGCTTGGATTAAGAAACATGAATGAAAATAGAACAAAGAAATAGGGCTTTGTGAACATGACATCAAATATTGCACCTATTAATGAATCTAAGAGTTTCATATATAATCATTGAATTTTGATTTGGTTTTTCATGATTACGAACTGATTGCCTATTGAGTGAAGTGTATTTGCTTTGTTTTTATTCTAGGCCAGCTAATCCTTATTTTTTTGTTATTGTGTTTAATCTGTTGTTCGATGCATCTTAAAATCTTAGCAATATGTTATTGTGATCACTGCAGATAATTATAAAAAATACAAGTTTGAAAATGTCAGACGTTCATAATTAGTTTTTCTCTTGTGCGTTCATTATAAGGTTACTTATATGTTTATAGATTACATCACCAATATCTTGCTGCTATAAATGGGAGAAATCATCAATGGTTTCTATGCGGCGTACTAGATAAGATTCGAGAGATTGATAAAATGTGTAGAGGCGTGTTTTATTTGTAGATTGAAAAGGCGACACTCGATATTATTCCTATTCTACATTTGTATACTATTACAAGAAAGTGCACAAACTCCTAGAACAAGAAAATGCTCGATTTTATGGACCTTTATTCAATGCAACGTTTTTGACTGTGTGAGAAAAGTCATAGACATCGGTGTTACTTATTCAGTAAGGTTGTCGATTGATTTCGCCTTGAGATGTCTGAGAAAATTTCTAATATAGATATATTCTCCGTAAGTGTTGATGTCATTATTAAAACTTAACTTTTTCTCTGTGAAGACACTATACGCATATGTATGTTTCAAAAAATGATTTAATGACGTTGATTTTTTTTTCAAAGAAATAAAATTTTTCTAAAACAAAACAATCGATTTCACTACGTATGGGATTTATGGCAGAATTGAAGATTCGAATATTCTAAACACATATATTTATAAATCTTGCAACATTTCGATGACATTCATTTTTAGAATTCTAATGACGTCGTTAAGCGTCATCAGCAGTGTTTTTCACGAGTTATTTATGATTTCTTAGTCATCATTGAAGACTTGCAACAGTTGCTTTTCATACTTCTTTTATTCATTTCTCTTGATTAATGTAAAATTAAAATCAACAAACAATATTTCTTCTGTTGTTTGGTGCTTTCTTCATAATAACATGAGATACAGATCAATGGAAAATACAGTAGAGTTTCAGAATCCGAAGTATATGCCGATTTTCTGATGATATGTATTATAGGTGCATGAACATACGTATATACCAAACGTGAAGATAAAATTCGTTTTACATACTGGCATAAAAAAATATTTTCTTTGAATCATAAGTAATTCTGTGGTACAAATAACTGTACTGTTGTTATCACTGAAGAATATAACAATAAAAGAACAATCAAATAAAATAAAAAGACGATGATGTCCGTGATTTGATTAAGAAATGAGTTTGTATGAGAATAAGTTGTGAAACGTGTTAAGACACCTTTCATTATAGGCATATCGTTCAAATTAATTATGAAATCGGAACGTAGGAACAGAGCAACTGTTTGCACTTGACATTTTCCTTCTCGTATGAGTTTTCAATGAAGTGAAAAAACCGAAGTAATTTTTTATCACAACGAAAACAAATTGATTTTTCCATATGTTTGAACTTCAATAAATAATTTTTTTAAATCAGGTATTTAAAATAACTAAAATTCACGACTGTCTGTATTTCTTGAAACCGATTGACGTGTCACAGCCGATGAATTCTTTTTCATCGGCACAAACGATTGTTGAGCATCGGCGACTTTGTTGCATATGGTTTCTTTTACCTATATGCTATCAGATATTTTAATGATTGATGCTTTTTTTTCTGAATTTCTCTAACTTTTCAAGATGATTGATTCTATCGTCTTCATTTCTTCTTTTACTACGACGTTTCACTAGTAAGATTCGATGTTCTTCTATTGTGATCAGTTATGATTTAATTGTCATTCAAGTTTCGGGTCACTCTTTTGTTTGTGTTATAAATAACTGGCAGAATTTTTTACACATTGTATTGCCGATTGTAACAAACTAAAGCGAAAGCAAATATTTGCTGTATGTTTACATGAATGATTCTTCAGGGCTATAGCTTTCGAAGTATGTTTGAAATCTATGGCGTATCATGATTCATAGATAACTGTAGATATTGACACTGTCTGATAAACTAGAGAGACTTGATGTATTTTTAATTCTACCAATCAAATAATTATTATATGAATGTGGTTTTCCTTCTCAATTCAGCATTCAAACTAATATTGTCATTTCAATTCTTCACTTCTTTTTCCTTTGTCAACGGTCTAGTCACGTATGAGCATTTTAAGAAAATGAAATTCAGTTCTTCATTCTTCTAACATCACACAGCCTTGCGCAAAAAGAAAAAAGAAATTCATTAAAATTGTTGCCTATTGCCACTTGAACATTCGGCAAGGTTTATAAAGCTTCTTTTAAAATATATTATGTCGACAGGCGACCTCCTATAGGTCAATAAACGTTGCTAAGCAATCAGTATGCATGAACACAAGACGATGGCAGCATCACTTCTCTTTTATTTCCATTAAACTGTATATATGGATTTTTTTTTCTTTTCACAACTTCACTCTTCATCGAATTGAAGTGATTGATAATTAGTAGACTTATTAACATCGCGTGTTAT
>OENT01000483.1:0-108911 GCA_900239685.1 Rotaria macrura | reverse complement strand
TTGTGATTCCTTCGTTTTCTGTTACAGAATGCATTGGAAAGTAATCCTAATCCAATTCTATTACGATTAAATCTTCAGAGGTGCTAAATGAAACAAGTACATTCGGATGTTTGGCAAGTAAAAGATAGTCTTAGATTTTTAATTGATGATTAGCTATTCAATGAAAATATGAATCACAGATTTCATTTCACAACAATCTTGAGAAAGTTACTGAATTAGAGCTGATTGCGTCCAACAACCTAGACTAGTGATTTTTAACATATAACTTAAAATACGAATCTGTCTTCAAATCCGGGTTGCACCAAACCCAAATCCTGTATTTGAACAGGTGTGAATCTGATTTAATTAGGATCGACCTCGACTTGACTAGACTTAACCAAGTTTGATCTGGATTTCACTCGATTTGACTCAACATGACCTCGATTTGAGATGATTTGGCAGAAAACGCCCAAAACTATAGCTTCAGTTAGATGCTGTCGAACTTCTCAGCTTTTCAAAAACGGGTCAAAATGGGCCCCTTATTTATTTCGACTGATGCGGAGGGTCATATACAACATAAGGGCCTTCAGATTCCTTGGCGTTAAAAAATATGAGGTCAGCTATTTTTCAGACTTTCCAGTCCTTTGATGAAAGTTTTCTATAGGTAACCAGGGGTCAGGAACCCGAATCCATAATCGGTATTTTTACCCAAGTTTCCATTGACCAGGAACTCGGTCAATCAAATATGAGGTTTTTTATTTCGAGACTGCCAGTCTTTCTGGTAGAACTTTGGTATAGGTTACTGAGGGCCATGAATCCAAATTTGAAGTCGAATTTTGTAGTCCGAGCTATTACAGACTAGAAATCGGACCAATGGGAAACCACTTAGTTTACATTAAGGATTTTTGGTCTATTGAAGAAAGTTTTGCGCATGTTAGAGGTGATCAGGATTGCGAAATCATTTTTGGATTTTCAGTATCCAAAAATGAATGTTAAGAGCATATTAAGATTAGTTAAACATTGTTTAGATTAATTAGTGGTAGTTCATGTCAGATAAGAGCAGTTAAGAGAAATTGAAACTAATAATAATTTCAATGGAATCATGGTAGTTTCATACAGAAAGGTGAAATAAATTTATGTGGGATGCCCATTTATGATCTGGTACTCCATTATATTCTTGGAACGTAAGGTGATCTATGGAAGAACCGTTGAAAAGAAAATTGTTAATGAAACGATCGAGAGCACATTTTTCAATGAATAAACACATTCTGCATACATTTGTATGGTTTTTGTGTACTCAAAAAGTGAGTACACTCTAGAATCTGCCAGTGTGTCCGGCCGGCCGTTAACACGATAACTCTTTACAAATACATTCGATTGACCTGAAATGTTGTGCACAGAATTGTCTGATGAATATCTCGGTCAAGTTCGAAGATGAGAATGATCCGTCAAGAAATGGCTGAGTTATCGCAAAAATTGTCATTATTGACCACACAATCCCTGAGGGGGGGGGGTACAGGGATTTTTTCAAAAAAACCTTTTTACTCAGAATTATCCACAACGTATTTAAATTGACTCAGTTTTTAACGCTGATTCCGAATCTGGTATTAATTTTGAATCAAATCGCAGCTTTCTAACAAAACATTGGCTGCAAAAAGGTCTCAAATGCACAAAAACAGCATCTAGAAACGAAATTGCATAGATATGTCTGAGATGATCAGCAGTTTTGGAGTTTCCCAAAAAGGTTTACCCAGATACTTCTTCCGTGCACACATTCTAGAATGACTGATTTGTCTCATTCACGTTTTGAAGTACGCATAACTCTCGGACATAAGTCCGAAGTTTTCACATTTATTTTGAAACACATCCAAATGACGCTTTATGTTTTATTGGAACTGACACTGTATGCGTGGGAGCTAGTTTTTCACGAAAATGCGTTTTAACAATAGTATAGAACGTGATCGCAGAACACGTTCAATAGGGAACCGTGTCGATGAATGTGAAACACATTAACTGGGAATTATTTTTCCTTGATAGATAACGTGCTTCCTTTCAGCTAGGACCGTTTAATGGATTAGAGGTCACATTGGTGAAACCTTGATAAAATGAAAAAAATTGCACCGGCGAACTAGGTTGACACAAAATTTCGATGTGTGCTCATGAGTGACAAAGGACCGAATGAAAATTGAATATCAACAAATGTTACACGTCACCTACAAGTTGTTCCTTGATAAATTCATCAATGTACCTATTGACTAAAAATTTGTGCAATCAACCAGTACTGTAGGTATTGAAGCAGGAAGAAGTATTTTCATCGAATTGTGAATTAGTTTTTATGCTCAACAAAATGCTTTTACTTAGCCATTCAAGCTCATCATCGATTTTGATGGACAACTCTGTATCCTGGGGCACTTGATAATATAGTAGTCATATGTCCAGTGGAAAACTTGAAAAAGTAATATATATTTCTTTTTGTTGCACACCCAGTGAAAAAATATTGGATTGTAGAAGATTTGAGTGAATTATAGTCGGATTTTTCTGCACCAAAATCCAAATTATAATCGATTGAAATCGTCGAAATCAACAATAATTTGATTTTTAATCTAACAATAATCTTAAAAATTCGGTAAAATTTTGATCGAAATCATATGTGTTTGATTTAAATCATTCAATCTGGGTTTAACAGGATTTCGATCAAAATTTTACGGAACTTTTAAGATTATTGTAAGATTAAAAATCAACTTATCGTTGATTTCGACGATTTCAATCAATTATAATTTGGATTCTGGTGCAGAAAAGTCCAATTATAATCTACTGAAATCTCTCATAACTTGATATTTTTTCACCGGGCAGTTCTCTTTATACAATTCCTTGTACTTCTGTTTACTCATGATACATGATCTCCAAATATAGATTATAGACTTTTCAAAGTATTCATGTTATGGTTACTTTTCTATTTGATTTTCTAAAAGATATTATGGTACAATGAATTTTCTATCCTTTTCAGAAAAGGAGGCTTAGACAACAATGCGATCGGTGTTAAAAGCGCGCCCAAGTCAATATAGCATTAGCATATGATACCCAAAAACTATAATCTATAAATAATAATCCCCTCACTCGCTTAGTAACAATTCCAAAACATCACAGGTTGTCGATAGAAGATGATCATTCAAACAAATGCACGCATCTGTATCCACATAAATGCGACGAAACAGCATAGCGCATAGGAATTTTGTTGTTTTCAATAGGAACAATGCTCTGGATCAATACTCCATTCATTTTTCCCATGAGAAACATGCTTCTATAGAAGTGTACGTTTACGTGCACAGTGCCAACAGATAACTGAAAGTGCACAGCAAATATGTTAGTTTCAATTGGAAAATTTGTAAGAGCAAGTGCAGGAATCATTTTTTTTATTACAATGATACTTCAAGCAAAATCTACTTATATACATACATATGTGCATATATAGAGACATAGTTAAGTATATGTACATAGAGTATATAAACAAAATAGAAAGAGAATACATTTTTGACCTTGACGGCATTTTTTCGCTTGAAATATGCATTTATCTCACAGATTTTTTTTTGTCCACTGCTGAAAATTAGCTAACCTCATACTTTTTTTAACGCCAAGGAAATCGAAGGCTCTTATATTATACATGACACTTCGCTCAGTTGAAATAAATAAGTGGCACACTTTGACTCCTTTTTGGAAAGGCTGAGAAGTTTGACAGCATTCGACTAAAACTATAGTTTATGTCGCTTTCTGCCAAATCATCTCAAATCGAAGACACATTGAGTCAAATATAGTGGAATCCAGTCGTACCCAAAGTCCAATCCATAGAAAGAATTGGATTTGGTGCATATCTACTTTTAATATAATTATCAGGAGCAGTATTTATCAATCCAATTGATATTATTTTTCTGTCGTTGAACTAGCTGTAGATCAAGGCAACTCAGCGGGCTCAAATTGAAATGCAAATGCGTATCGATGAAAAATCGTACTTGAAAACTTCATTCATCATTCGTTGCTTTTTAGATCGCGCCTGTCTATGCATAGTGTATTTTTAGTTACAAAAGGAGCGAACTCTACATCTTCCCGAACTTAGTTTGATTTTCTATTGAAACTATTGGCGTTCTCTAAAATTTTGTGAATTTACCTAAATATTAAATGAAGTTGAACATAACTGAATATATGAAGGCAATTCTTAAATCTACTTTTTCCAGTTTCAGCTTTTCAAGTATTTTGAAAACAGTTTAATTTTTCCTGACACTATTTACAATAAAAAGATCCGTGTGTTGGCTTTTAGAATATAAATCTATTCAGTTATTCAAAAAGTTTTAAAGATGATAAAACTCTCTCATAATTTATTCTTTGCATTGTTCTTCTTCTGACGAAAGTAGTTTAACGATGTCCCACCCTCGAGTTCGAGTATTCATTTATATATATTTCATGACACTTCCTTGTACTATGTGGTGCATTTGTACTTCAGAAGTACGGAAGCGTGCATTTTCCGCTTTTCGAAAAATACAAAGAAACAGATAAAATAATGATCAATCAATCACTCAATGCCATGTATTCTTTTTCAAGCTTTCGAGATCTTTTGTAGTTCGTGTCATATCTTTCAAGATTTCATGTTTTGATCTTATACTTTTCAGACAATTAACACTCCTCAGGATGTGGGTGCTGCGCGTTAGATTGTAGATTATGAGAGAATAAGTGCCTACATTTAAGATACCCCCCCCCCACACACACACATCATCCGCATGGTCAGGATACCGACAGATCCAAACTTCATACTTTCGTATATATTTATATATTTCTTAAAATAAAATACATTGATAATATAGCCGATTTATTCATCTACATAAAAAACTATGGCAATTGAATTACTGATGAATACATGAAAAAAACTGTTTCCGCTTTTTTTTCTTTTTTATTTGTTGTTACTGTTGCCACTTAGCAAGTAATTTCGATCATTATCAGTTGAACTTGACGGTCTATCAAGAGCCAAAACAACATCCCTACTAAAAAAGATAAGATTGATATAATAGAATGATTAAAAAATTTTTTAAAAATTACTAAAATACGTTTCTTTTTATAGAGAAAGGTTTTCTCGGTACGAAAAGATATTTTATTGTGTTTATTTCGCAGTGTATTAAGATCTGATCGGTGACACAAAATCATTGTTTTCACCAGAAAACTGATATTCGGGTCAACAATCTTTTTGGTATGCATTCACGTCAATATCATAGCACCGTATAATAGCGTTCGCTATTGATACTGAATATCTATCAGCACAAATTAACTGCAAGGAAACGTCATCCAATGAAAAAATACTTCCCAATAATTCTTATAACGGTTAAATGCTGGAGTAAAATACTTAGAATCTATATATGTTGATGCAAAACCTCAACAAAGGAAAAGAAAGAGGAATGAACGTAAAACGATTGTGTTACAGTGCATAAGTATATTGTACCTGTAGAAATAGCGTTCCAATGCAATAGAAAAATATTTTTATATAAGCCAGACGAGTTTAGGATTCAGTTGACAATGTAACAAAGTATTTTGAAGCTCTTCGATAAAGAATATTCTGAAGAAATAAATTTCGAACTATTTACAAAGGTGAAATTTTTTGTGTAAATCCAAAACGATTAAAAAGGTTTCATTTTAATCTATACATGAGAGAGTAATACTATGAGGCAGAGAGTTTCTGCTTCATACTCATCATTATTCGATCTTTGTATTTTCATTTTCACTATGAAAAATAGAGTTCTTCAAATTGACATTCGTTCGACTACTGAGCAGTTTATGTAGCGGCTGTGAATGAAAGCTTTCGTATTGGCTCTTGCTATTTTATGATGGTTTGAATTAGGGGTCTGATAAATTTATATTTTGTTTGTATTTGCAGTCATTTTTGACCTGCCAAGCATTTTTCTGTTGAGAAAGATCATTTTCGACACCTCGTCATTTTACATACTTTGGATTTCTAGATTGTTGTTGCATATCGTCAAGTAAACTGCTATTAATTTGATAATGAACTCCATCACTTGGTCTATTTATGATAGAAAATAAAGTTTTAATTGAAATTCGAATAATATAAGAAGAAGAGGATAAAAATATCTCGATTTACGTTGTAGATATTGGTATCAGTGCTCTGAGGAGATTCGTTCCAAATATTTCTTGAAAATTCTTTTTCCAACCCAAATTAAAACCATCCTTTTCAGGTCCATTCGCAAATATTGGTGCTCGATAGGTTTCTAGGAAAAGGCAAAAAAAAAACAATGTCATAAGACTAGTTCCAGTTCTTATTTTTTTTATAGCAAAATCAAAAATGAAACTATTTACCAATCGTTGTTCGATTTATTCCGACTAAATATAAATGATAAAAGAATAATGATGCTACACTAGCAGCGAAGACAATTGCAATAAAGAATACAAAAAGTAAATGCAATTTTGCACTTATTGATGGGGTATCCTTGTTATAACCCTTAATTTAAGGAATGAAATTAAGCAAACTCAACCTTGTCTATATTTTTCCAAAAAAAAACATACTTGTTGCGAATCAGTTAGAACCTAAATCAGAAAAAATCAAAAACATGAAGAAGAGAAAAATTGGTGTAACATTCAATTACCTTCCAAAATAAAATAAAGTATTGACATGATGTTGCAGCAACAAATATACAAAAAACTAATGCCCAACCAAGAAATAAAATAAAAAATTTATAATTGCCATATGAAATACAACTATTCGTCCTAAATACATTTGCAAATGATTTATTCTAGTATAGTTTTACTCGAAGAGAAAAAGTTTTTTTGTTACCATGGACAATGATGATCATATCGAAGAACACATTTTTCACATGCTGAACAATGGTGAGCTCGGTCAGGTTTTATACATTGACAAATAGAACAATAACGAACACCTTTTAGAAATGACTTAATCAATATATTCAATTTTAACTAATCCAAACTCAGTTTCATACTTCCATCGAAATGTCGCGTCACGATCGGCAAATTTGCTTGACGAGAAAGGCGAACAAGAATCGAACGTCGTTCACTAACTGTTTGCGTGGAAGATATTTGATCAGCTTCTGTTTGACCGATGTAAAACTAATAGTAAGATAACAGATACTTCCTGTTGAATATTCAAGCTTAAAAATCTCTCTACTTCTTGAGGTGGTCCAACCAAAGATGTAAATACTGTTCGATAATAAGACCACAGAAAAAGAATAAGTAATGAATGATAAATGCATAGATAAATAACTAAACATATGGGCATACGTTTATGTATATAAATAATCTCACCTGACGAATTTGGGGCATAAAATTATGAACGAATAATTAGTGTAGCAAAGTACGTACATTTTTATATTGATAAAGTACTACGATAGAATACTCGGAGGAAATTCATTAATTTCTTTTGCGTTCAAAGAACTAGGTTTCCAATGCAAACGCACATGAAACGATTTCTTTTTAAATATATCTCAAACTTGTGTAAAACTATAAAAATCTGAGACTTCGCAAAACTCTTTGACAATCTTTCCGATGACATCAGTAACTCTTTTCATCATCTAGACTATAATATTAAAATTCATCATGTTCACATTGTCTAATCTAGCGTTCAGGCACTATCCATATACATGTAAAAGAAACTAACTCAATAAAGCTACTTCGAAGCAGATAGAGACGTTATCGAAAGCAATCACTTTTATGCATAAAGGAAACATCCTCTTAGATGCTTTACCATTGTGTCGTATTGTAAATCTCAAAATTATTAAATTTGAATAATTAAACACATCGTCTATTGTCCATTTTCTACTATGCGAAAGCAAGTATTGTGCTGTAGCATGTAAGCTCTGTTTGTGACAGACAGCTGTATAGAGAAATGTTCAATAGCATGGATATTAAAAAATGAAAAGTTTCGAAGAAAAAAAAATTATCTTTGAATTAACAGAAGATCAGAAGAATAATATGCATGAGACCGTCTGGAAACATTTCGAGTTCAAGTATTGCATTTTCTTGTTTGCTAGACGTTTCGTTCTTCCCAAAAAGAAAGAATTAAGTGTCGCAAATATACTTTCGAGTTCCCATATCAAAATTAGAATGAACGCTACAGCTTTTCATCGCCTGTTAATTTGAGCGAGAAGCAGTTAGTTACGATTAAAGTTAATTTTCGATTTCGAAATTTTATGCAAGATTTTCTCTAAACTATAAAGAATAATAAACGAAGCAGATTGAAGTCTCTCAATCGGCTCCGACAAAAGAAACTTTTAGGATCCACCGAAATCCGACCGAAAAACAGGTATCTGTAGGTATTTAATTTTTATTTCTTTCATTTGTTTTTTGTCTGTTTTTTTATGATTGATTTAAATTATTAATTTGCATGTTGTCTATTTATATTGGATATACTGATATTCGTTTATTCTCTAACTAGTCCGATGCCTGCTGATTCCATGGAAACATACAGAGTGCATGGACAATGATGTATTTGACCTCATTTATTCCATATTATCTCATTTTAGATTGGGGTACAAGATAAAATCAATCAATAGTGAGTATGAAATTTTTCAATATTTCTTACGACATAGTTTTAGTCGATTAAATTTTATTTTTAATGGTTTCTTTTTTGATTAAACAAAATCTAATTAAATGTGCTTTTAATATTATTTAATTTCTTGTTTTTAAATTAAATTAAAATTATATTTTACAAGGATTAATGTTTTTCTAATTTTGATGAAGTTTTAATTGTTAGTTTATTTTTTTGTGATCTCTATTATATTTCATAAAGTTGAAATTAATTTGATTTAATTTATAAATTTCTATTCTTTTCCTCCAAAAGAAGAATGTAGTTCAGGAGGTTAAATGTAACATAATTTTAAGGTATGGGCTCCATAAGATACCATCGAACTCGGGTGGTATCCCAGGTTTTTCAACCATCGTATCCTAGGGTGAAAATCTTGGGATCTCATACCTGAAAACTACCGATTGGATTCATATGCCAAGGATTCCGAGAGAAATTCGAAACCTTCTGACTGGTTCCGACAGAATTCTAACTCAGGATTCTTAGTCTGAGTTATTATTGATACTTTATAGAACGTAAGTTGTTTTATAGAACCGAGCCATTCAAATATGTCCCGCATCGTATATAAAATTATAGACACGTACACTAATATCTAAATTCATGTGCTTTTCAGATACTTTATTATTAACTTTAGAAACAATGTTTTATTCTATCTTCTTGTCTTTCAACGTTGGATCCATGAGTGAGAAGCTTACGAAGTAAAATTCATCAACGAAATTTTGATTTATAATGTTATGTTTATGAAGCATTGAAGAAAATATATTCTCTACACATCTACAAATGAAATATCTCTTAAGCCTAATCAAATGAAATTAATATTCTAATATACACCAACAGCAATGAACAATCTGCCAAGACTTTAGTTAGCGAAGAAAAATGTGAGATCTACAAGAGCTTTACCTTTTTTAGGTGCGTTATCAATAGACACTAAATATTTGAAAATAATCTTTGAGAAAATATTTTCTTCTAAACTTACAAATACACATTTTTACAACATAAGCATAATAACACCATGCAATAATTCCAAGAATGAAAATAATTGGAATCCATTGAAGTGTTGCATAACAACATTTACTTGGTGATCGGATAGTCATTGCAGAATCTAAACAAGACCTATGCTTATTCCACTCTCGGTCAAGGTTTGATTTTTGTTTTATTCGAATATATATTTAGAAAGAAGAACAAGAGTGAATAATAAAAAAATACTAAGTGAATAAGAATGGTTATGAATAAAGAGCAGAATGGAAAAAAAGTCGAAGCACTTACACAAATTTCTTACTCTCGAGATGTACATGAAACAAACGGATTGAAAATCACGCTGTTCGTCACTTATCAATAAATCATCGGTAGACTAACATCAAAATTACAGAGGAAAAAAAAGAATATTAATTTATCATCTCTCTCGCAGCTTCGATATACGCAAATAAGAACAGACAATTATTTATAGAGCTTACTTGATCAATATTTTGTGTTGACGGAAGAAGTGGTTCTAATAATAAGTTTTCATTCTAATTTTAAAGCAAATTAGTATCAATTCTTTACGAAGATTTCTTTTTTCATTGTAATTCTGTACCTGCCGTTGTTTATCACTTACAGTTGTTGAAGAAAAGAGCTTACTATTATCTCTCATTGAGTATTAATATCGTGCATACTGGTATGAGATATATATATTTTTCTTACTTTCTTGTTTTATTAAGACGGCAAGTATGAATAAGTCAATTTCAATGTGAAATTTGTCAACGGCAGAGATGAGTAGTTTCAAAATTCACAGGACGTGGTTCTCAAATAGAATAAATCAATCACGACGAGAAAATATCCATTAATAATAACATAAGTATTCTCATGTAAGTGGATAGATGCTATATTTTACCTAATGTCACAAACGAATTTCAGATTTCAGTTATCGTTTTTCGATAAATGCTATAAATTGGTAAAAAGAACTTTTATTCTGAAAAAGAATAGTGAAACAAAAATTAATTTAATAAAAAATAAATAGGATCCATAGATGTCATTAGTAAGATTAAGTATTTGATATTTTTCATATTTGTCGTTTTACTTTCGTTGTACGTACGTACTTGCACAACAATCATTTCCAGTCGGCAACGATTCATAACAAAGAGAAAAACCTCTCGGAAGTAAGCGAACCTCATCAACTTCATCCCGTTGATTTCACTTGCATAGCAATACTCACACGAAATAATAAGGAGGGTAGAATGAGAATAATTCATCCCAGGAATTTTTAATTTTCGAGTGAAATCGATTCACAAAGGCTTTGACATTTCTATGTTCAAGTATAGGCAAATAATTTCAAACCCTGTTTCTCGACTTAATGATCAAATAAATGGTTACCTTCACTTACTGTAATATTATTTCTTTTCTTGGTATGTTTTGGTTTAGATTGAATAAAAAATTTTAAATAGTTGCATTAGAATTCAAGACGCAAAAAGTCACATGTCGGACGATAAGATTAAAATAAAAACTAGCAACGGAGACATCATCGAAGTTGAAGTTTCAATTGCAAAACAATACGAGCCTGTTCGAAATATATATGAAAGTAGAATGAATTTTAGCATATTTTTTATGATCGATTTTTCGTTTCAAGTTTTGGAAGGTGCTGATGCCATAGAAGACCCTATTGAATTGACAAATGTTTCAACCGAAACGTTTAATAAAGTAAATAATTTAGAATAGCATTTTTTCAAAATAAATATCTATAACTATTCTAGATTCTTGAATGGTCAATCCAGCATAGACAAGATGAAAAGAATGTTAGAGATAGTTCGCAAAAAACCCGAAGATACGTCGAAATTCCAGATTGGGATAAAAATTTTTTCAAAGTTAAACAAGAGATGCTTTTCGATATAATTCTGGTCTGTTTCATTCATCTAGACACCTTGATTTATTTTGAATTTCATTTTCAGGCCTCAAATTACTTGGGAATGGATCTTTTACTTGACATGGCGTGTAAAACTGTAGCTGATATGATCAAAGGAAAAACACCAGCAGAAGTTCGAGAAACGTTTAACCTTCCGGATGATTTGCCACCATTTAAAGTCTGTGTTTTTCATTGCTTTTTTTCTCTAACGAAATAATTGTTTTTTTAATTTCATCAGACACTTGAACCACCTACTACTGATTCCTAATGATGACATTTTGAACAACGAAAAAGTACTTTTTCATCAAATTCATCGCTTGTTTTTATTTTGATAGCTGGAATTTTTTTTCATAGAATTTTCAGAACATGTTAATACGATAAGTGTGAAAAAAAAGTAATCAAGAAATCCTTTTTTTCTAATAGTTTTCATTTTTAGTGAAGAAATAAAACGAAAAAATTTCCATATGAAGTGTCGCTGAAAATTTTGGATTTTTCTAGAAAAATGTCTCTTAATTATTCGCACAAATCAATATTAGGTTAGTGAAGTCAGTAAAGATTTAGGATATCGATCAAAATGCGACATGTCCAATTCATTTGAAATGTTTCATCAATTGATTTGAGTGTCAGCAAGCTCTTAGAACAATTTTATACGTCATAGGTATATCTTTTTTTGTTCTATCGTATCTACTCAGATCGAAGAAGCATGATCGTAAACGCTCGTTTCCGTTAATTTTTTCCCCGTTTTGTATACACCGTATTACAGCCGTTTTTAACATGTCTTAAACGACCGTAAGCGGATGCATACTCGGTTTATCTACCGTGCTACGGTCGTGATTAGCTGTTTGCGCCACAGACAAAGACGAGTTTAATATAGTGGAAGGCAAAACGTGAACTGGCAGTGGTTTGCGGTAGGAAACGATAGCAATTGTTATCTTAAACGCTCGTTTACTGCCATATTTAGTCGCCGTAATACTCTTTCTAAGTATTTTTTTGCCGTTTGACAAAAAAGATGTCACTTGTATTTATTTCGAGAAAGACAAAACTTCACATCTTGCACTGACCATGTTTCCTATTGAGAAAACGTTGTTTTATGTTTCGTAGCGTAGTTTATGAAGACAGAATCGGATCACGTATCGATCTCTATTCATTTGTAACACACTGTAAAAGATAGGCGTAGAATGATAAACGATTTTGAAGTGTTTATTAAGATGTGCGTGTGAATGTGCTTCTGAGGGTGTGGTTTCCTGTGCATGTTAATATGTGTGTGTATAGCATGACACAGTACCAGTACTTTCTTATACTCATAGACTACCATCTACATCTCAAATCAGTTGATCGGACTTTCGACCGTTCAGTTTACGGAAGTGCTCATAAGTAGAAGTTTGATACTGCGTTTCCATCACCATAGCGATCTAATGAACAAATCTATTTTCATACTATTGACAAAATGCATCGTTTTCCTAACAAGTTTCGGAATAATCCTAAGGTAAATAAATCATAAAAGGTTTCCTAAGAATAACTACTCTTATTACTACTTCGACGAGCACGGATCAGTATCACGTTATTTTGGGTGATTGTCTTCGATGAATTGTACGGAAAAATAATAGTTACTGTTGGTCATGATAAACCTAATGATGATATTTCTTTGTAAGGAATTTCTTCAACAATTGGTAGCTTTGCTGTTATTGCTGCTTACTATATGATTTTTATTATTTGTTGGATTACAAATAACTAATGATCAATTGAAATTATTCACAATATTCCGATTATGATATTGAAATATTTTGTGAACAAATAATATGCCTCGTCAATCATCGTACTGTGGTGCTAATAAGCGTGATATCAATTCAGGTGAATGTACTTTATTAGTTTTTTTTAGGATTAAATGAAAATATTGTTTCAGATTTAAATATAAATGGCTTGTTTGAATATATCTAGTGAAAATAACTGAAAGAATTGATTTTGGAAATTAATCAATATTTCAAGTTAATGAATTTTACTGAAATGATATGAAAACATGTCTGCTGATCATTTATAGGATAATAGAAGTAAACAAACATTTGCATCCAGCAAATTGATGCTTGCTAACAAGTTCTTACAGAAAATCATTGTCAAAACGGCCGCCAGAAGCATCGGCATCCAAGAACTCGTTTTGTCGGTCTTTTCCCATGCTGGAAGTCAGGCCATTAATGTGTTTCTTGGAAGCCACGGTTTCGATCAACTTTTAAAAATTACATAAATGATTTGACTTCTGTTATATCAAAAAACCACTTCAAAGCCCGGCTCAATACATCAAGGTTTTCCACGACACACTAGAACGAACCTACTCTCCTATGCCGGCTATAACCGAGGTCGAGAAGTACCTGCCGGATCCCGCTGGAAAACATCGGAATATGCTTGGAACTTGGAAGCAGGATTCCGGCGGCCGGATGTATCTGGTTTTCCTCGGAACCGAATAAACCCGGCCTCTGGATTCATTCACCGGAATCCTGCTTCCATTTTGTGGCTTTTTCCCACCGGAAACGGTATCATATCTGCAGGCTCTCGCAGGAAACAGCGTGTTTCTTGTGGATTCACACCGGAAATTCACGGATCCAGCAGCAGGAAGCATCGACCTGGGAACCTGTAACTGAAAGGTTTCAAGTATAGTGCCCTTCCGGGAGCAGTGAAGGGAACTCTCGTCAACTTCATTTTCACAAACAGCACGGCCACGCATCAAGGTTTTCGTATGGGTAAGGTTTAAAATTGGGCAGTGAAGGAGATCGTCTTGGAAATCGAAAGTGTGCTACCAACGGTTTATCGAACTTGTTGAAAACTATAAGAGAAGTGATATAAACTCTAGTTTTCCCCGATACATGTTGCAATAAAAATCTATTGGGTAATTTTATCCAAAAGCTGCAGCCTTTCGACCTTGCTAGATTGAAATTTTTCCTGAAAACTGGTAGGAAGATTTTATGAGATTTTGTTCTAAGAATGAAACGAACATACTGCGAAGATAAGGCTGTAACTCACGTACCAGAAAATAATGACCAGTTTTATCTTTATGGTTTGAAATGATCGGTCATGAAACCTTCCCTACATAAAAAGGCTAGAATATGGAATTCTATAACAGAATAAAATTCCGTAACGGGTGAAATTTAAAGCCTTTTTATTTGATGAAACAAAGATGGATTAGAAACCACCTGATATTCTAACAGGTTGTTAGAAACTGAACAACTTTTGAATGGAACCTTCATTTGAATACTTCGTTCTGTGGTATATAAAAGATTTACTCCTAGTCACTCTAAAAGCATTAAAATGAATGAATTTTTTATTGGTGATACATCTAAACAAGCTCTATTTGTGATAAACATCTACAAAAGTTTGCTTGTATTACGAAGAAGTCATGAAGAGTACCATCTCAAACAATGAAATTCCGTAACGCTTGGGAGTGTCGCAAAGTACCTTTGCAGAATCAGATAAATTATCAGTGTTATGATCGAAAAATCGGAAAGAAAAAGTGGGACATGACATCTTGATTGGCCCTACACATTACTTCGAACTTCGATATGTGCCGCAGTTTCCTGAATTACCTTTGCGTAGCTGACGAAAGCGGTTTTCGAAACCATGTCTACCAGCAGTGTAGCATATCGCAGTGTGAATACATGAAACTGCGATTTCTGAAACCCTTACTGGCGGGTGAAATACAGAGTGTTTGAATAGTTCAAGAGGATAAGAAGATTGAATATCTTCATTGCTCTCTCATCAAATGAGTTCATTTTTTTCTGGGCAATGTGCACAATGCTTTAAAGTTTTCTTTGATTAGAAAACCATTAACGGATACTAGATTGAACCCTCACTTTTGACTTGAGCATTGAAATATTCCCATTTTTGAGTTGTCAAAAAATGCTTTTGAGGAAGAGTGCCCGCGTTGTTAAAAGGCCTTTGAACCCATAGGATAATTCCAAGGTTTTGAGTTCATCTTTTCCCCATTGCTAGAGAACCACTGAACTACAATAATCTCCAAGAGGTTCATACTCTTCTGTAATTGTGGCTGAGTTATAGAAGTTCTAGTAGAATATTTTGTCGAGAACCCGACTTTTTTCGAAAAAAAAACTAGTTTCCGACTTTTAACTGAAAATTTGGCCAAAGGAAGGTCGTCGTCAAACTAGCTTTCTGTATAAAATTTCAGAAGTTTTTTCAGAAGCTACTCTGAAAGAAAAGGCGTTTTCGCTTAAGTTTCAGGTCAAAATTAATCATCTCGAGGATTCTTGCTCGAGAGCTTTCTGTAAGAAATCAAAAATGGGAATATTTCGATGCTCACGTCAAAAGTGACGCTTCAAAGTGGTATCTGCTAACGATTTTCTTATCAAAGAAAACTTTAAAGCATCCGGGGCATTGCCAAGAAAAAATGAGCTTACGTGATGAAAAGGGATGCAACGATGCCAGTGAATTACATATCACAGGCTCATACCAGTAACCAGTTTTAACCCACACACACTGGCACTAGCCAGTATAAATTAAAATAAGCCAAATACGGCCGTTGAAAGACGGTAGGACAATTACAGTAACGACCGGTTACTTTCACTGTTACATCCCATGTATGAACGGGGATTTACCGATTACCCGTAGAATTGTTACGGGTAGAACGTTGAACCAGTGATTCACCGTTACCGTCGCATTTCTATTGAAGAAAATTGAAGAAAATGCGATGAAGGTATTCAATTTTCTTATTCTCGTGGACTTTTGGAACATTCTATAGAACAATGCAATTTCGCTATAAAAAATTGCGTTCATTTGAGTTATGCCACGGCGGGTTTAAAGAACCACACTGAACTTTATTTTTAAATTATCGTGGCTTGATTTTGAAATAAAATGAGTATCCTACCATAGGCAGTCACTTGAAACAGCCTGCATTGACAATCATTCGTTTTTATTACTTTATCAAATGACGAAGGCTGTTTTTTTTTTGTTACCCCACTTCAATCAATCCTCAACAGAAAGAGATTAAAAAGCAAATAAAACCTACAGTTTCACTAATCTTGTTTTTCTATTATGATCTATATGTACTGCATTGTCTAAGGTCAAGATATGAATGCGATTAAGCAGATCTTTAAAATAACTAGGTGCGCTCACCCCTTGCCTTAATCAGTTCTTCTTTGAAGACAAGCTGACAGTTTCGCTTTCAATATGGCAGCACTAATAACTGAATCATCCCGTACATTTGTTTCATTTGTATTCACAAAAACTATATATTCACAGTAGTGTTGGAACATGTACTATGCTTCTCTCCAGTGATATTATCTTGTTTAGTTTTTGGTCAAACATTTACTCAAAACAAGCACGATCGAATTGAATTAAAAAATTGTGAAAGATCAGAACGACGGAAACACAAACAAGGATGGAAGCACATGTGTTGTCGAATCGCAGCAAGATAATTGCTTCGAGTAGGGTCGAACACATCGTTGCTTGGTGACCTCGAGATGTTCTCTATCAATATTGTTTTTCTATCATAGACTCAAAATAAAGAAAACAAGAATATGTTTTGTATTACTCCAATCATGTGATATTGATTCATTGATTTCAACGACAGTTCTAATCTCAGATGTCAGATATATGTGACAAACGTATAAGCGTACAGATAGAGTAATACTAATTCTTTATTTCTGTACTCGGTTTTTTTTCTTATGCATAACCATCAGAGTAGAAACATATGAGGAGAGATGTTAATCATTTGGAACTGATGCTGATTGTTTTTCGGGACATGTATTGTATTGCTATACCATAGTGCTATCTATGGAAAAAAACGGAATCACTTCAAATGAATTGAACTTGTGCAGTAAAAGAGATTTATTCTTCATCTAGATATTTTCGTACGAATTGAAACAGTGAGCTGTTTATGTGTTTCGTTCGAGGCATGTACTGATGGTAAAACGTCTTACTTAGAAAGCTACTAAAGACCGTATCAACTGACTGATTGTAGGACATTTAGTTTTGCCTCGGTAAAAGTCACAAAAAATAGGTCGAATGTCACCAGCCGCCTAAATGTTCTGTGAATTATAAAAAAATTTCAGATCCATAATTATACTCTATGAATTAAATATAATAGTATCTAAGAATATTTCGTCTTGATGATGAAATTTCCAAGTTGAATGATGTTACATTTCAAAATGTCGATTAAATATATATATATAAGCGATGGAAAAGCGTTGCTATTACTATCAATATACGAAGTCAATTTTGCGTTGAGGAATATAACTCAGAAGTCTGTATTGAGAATAATTTGAAAGACACAAAAACCGTCGACGCATACCTAAATTCGTAGATGTCACTGTTAGTGCATGCCAAAAATACTATAGCTGGCAATTTTTGATGTAAACATTTTATTAATTGAAGAAAACTGAGTTTTTTCCAATATTCGTCCAAAATTATTTATATGCTATGTCTTTATGTTTACTATGTGTTTATATAACTATTCATAAATACTGATTGGATAAATGAAATTTATCGATATAATTGTCCATCACAATCACAACAAATCTTTTCGTTGGTATCCTGTATGACTCTAGCTTTGTCAATTGATTCTGGTTCATTTATGAACTTAATTCTTGTATTCAAGTGAACCATTGCATTAAGAAAATTTTAATTTAAAAAAATAATTTCAATTTACTTCACAGTCGAATAAGATCTTGTCTCAGCGAGGTTAATTTTAGTCGATCTATTGCTTATGCTTAGACTGAAGATATTTTGTGGGCTGTTCTCTTTAGTTTTGCCTCGTATTCAATCGACACTTGAATATTTCACGTAGATATTGCTGACGGGAAGTACATTCTTTGATAGTTGTACAAATGCATCGTTTAAGTTCACTGCACGGTTAAACATATTATTTGAATTCCTCTTGTTCATGGTTATATATCCTTCCTGATATGCTTCATTTTGTGAACAACAATTTTAGACATTTATGAAAATTATTTTGATTTATTTTGATTGAAAAAGAAACAGAAGATTTCTCCTTCATTCATTTTTAATATGAGTAAGTTAATGTAAAATTGCTTCATTTTATTTGTTAGAATTCCATAAATCTTCTAGTTACTGTAGATGATGATGAATCCAATAGAGATAATCGTGAAATAATAACTCTTGATGTATCTCAGGATGAGCCATCAAATAGTCGTCGACGTCGTTCATCGTCAGCATCATCGCAAGATATCGAAGCGTTGCCGAGACCAATAACATCATCGAACAAACGAAAAAAAGCAGAATCGAACAATACCGACGATGAAAATGATGACAAAGAAGATTTATCGAAAACCACAATTCAAAATGAAGCCGAAGTCTGTCCTATTTGTCTTGAAGAATGGACGAATTCCGGCCAACATCGACTTGTTGCAACTGATTGTGGTCATCTATTTGGCAAAATGTTCGTTCATGGTTCACATTGTATCAAAAGAATTGGAGTCATTTTTCAATTTAGATGCATTGAAAAATGGCTTCGTACATCTCCAAAATGTCCTCAATGTCAATCAACAGTGAAGAAGAAAGATCTAAGAAGAATATACTGTCGTGCCCTACATGTATTGGATACAAGTGAAAGAGATAATGCTATTCGAGAAAGAGATTTAGAAAAAAAAGCAAGAAAAAAGCTTGCCTATGAAAAAGCTGAATTGCAATTAGCTTACGATATTCTCAAAGAACAATTAAAACGTTTACAAAATGAACATGATAAATTATTGAAGTATCCATAATGATTTTTATTATTTCAATAAGTTTATAATTGATTTTGATATTCATGTTTTATGAAATAGATTAACACACGGTTTACCGAATATTGTAGCAGCAGTTGACGATTCTTCTCGATCTTCTGTCGACACAACAGCAAATCTTCCACCTCCGCCATCGATTCAGATTCGACTAGAAACTGTTGTTAAAATACCTGAAGTAAAATTAATATTCTATTGTTAACAAATGGTCATTAAAAAATCTTTAGGGTATGTGTCGTGTTCTCGCCTATGCTCCGTCACATCAATGGTTGTTTGTTAGTCAACCAACCAACAATAGTCTCTATCCGGGATTTGGAATAAAGAAGGTTAGAATTCATTTTCATTTTCTAGCATAAAATCTGTTAACACAAAGTCGAGTTGTGCATAGAAAAAATACTTTTCCTAAGTTTTCTAAGAGACACCAAGAAGTCTACTGTTGTATGACCATTGAGCTGTTATAAAGGCTTCGCATTTGATAATAGAAACTTTTTCTTTGAAAAAGATCATCCTTGGCTAATGTTGAAAGTTGAAGTGAATTCAATATGCCAGTGGCACATTGTTTATCACTTACAATCAGTATATATGGACGATTCTTAAAATGGCAAAGCCAATGCCTAATTGCTGAAATATTGGAATCGGAATTACTTTCATAGGAGAGAAAAGTTTTCTTCCTGTTTTTTTAACGAAGCATCAACTAGATTGTTGAAAATAAAATTGCGGTTTAATCGTCTGATTTCTAACATCATAATGCCCAAAGACATATGTTCCAACCTCTTGTTAATGGACAGCAGTTCTACAACAACAACACTTTTTTAATGGTTTACCGTAGTGTAGAAAGATAACGCGTCGAAAGATTTTATGCGCTTCGTTTCATTACTGTGAATCCATCGATCATTCATACCTAGTTCTATTTATAAGTCTTTCTTTGAAAGTCTTAAAATCCACCGAGAAGTAATCTAATTTTCAGATCGATTTGTTTGTCTTCAATCAAACAAATTTGATTCAGGATAAAACTGCATAGATTTGAGATTGTTACTCACCATGATGCTCAAATGAATATTTCTGATCGTTTTTAAAATGTTCTATTGATGTTAATCAAGTAAGAATAATAGATGTAGAAGCTGAAAATTTGCGATAAGGAGTCCGACCGAAGAAATTCAAAGCAAAAATCCTCTATAGAACTTTCTTGCAAGCCGTCGAAAAACTTAAGAAAGTCTAAAAATGTGCAAGTATCTTTAGGAATTCAGATACTAACGATAATTCATTTAATAAGAGAAGAGCAGAAGTAAACGATTCTTCGAACACATTGATCAACCATGAGTGACTTCACTTCCAAAATAAGTTCATGTCGCCAATTTTTATAGATACCAGTACACATATTGTATGAGCACGTGAAATCTGACTGCATAAAGTCACGTATGACGGATGTCACTCGTGTTTTTCGAAAGCACGACTTTATCCAATCAATCACATTTGAAATCGAACGCCTTGATGTGTATGAATAATTTAAAAGATTCGTATTCTTACAGATATTTTGATGAAAGTTCAGTGTCGACTATGATTAGTACCGATGAGCCACTTGACCGTATTGTATGCTGGTATGCCAAGCGCAGATGCGAGTAAATTTTCAATCTACATAAATAATTTCTTCACGAAAATATCCCATTTGTGTTCGAAGCTAAGTATCGGCATAGTTTTTACCGGTCAAGATTCTTATATTTCAACAAAGTAGACCTTTCTTTTGGAAATAAAATTTTCTATGTATTGCGCTGCCAGTTAACGGATGTGTCACAAAGAATGCCATTTTCAGTATTTGAACGATATCTCTTTCATGTTCAATTTCTCAATCGCAATCGCGTTATCCTTGAAATTATACCTTTTTTGTTTGACGCTCTATCAACTTAGTTGAGTTTACGAACGAATATAAGAAGAACGATTTTGAAACATAGAATCATGGCTACTTGATTTTACCATTAATTTCAGTCGTTTTTAAAGAAATTGCATTCTAACGAATTACCCGAACAAGGTCTTCATACATACTGGATATAAATTAAGATGACTGGAAAATATTAACTCATTCTTCATAGTCTCATTTTTCAATTTAAAAAACATGGAAAGCATTTTTCAAAGCTTTCCAAGTCAAGTGGTTTCATTCGCGATCGCATGCTTAATTGAGCCGGTAATCGCGCAAAGCGGACTCTTCGATCTTCAATAATATTTAACACGCAGCTCGCGTTGACTGTTACATCCTCATACTAAAGAAACCGGTCATAATCGATGGTATCTTAACTAACACTCATTAATAGTGACACTTCCGTGGAATTCATAATCTACAGATATATCATTTTCTCGAGAAATATTCATCTCCATTCGATGACACGTTTTCGAATCGAAACACCAACTCAACTCGTTCCGTTTTTAAGCCATGAAACTCTATCAAAGTCGAATGATTTCTCATTCAAAAATCAAATATTCCTCATGTCATCAAATAAAAAATGTAGTCACATAAAAATACATCTCTTTGTATTTGTTGGTCGACTATGGTTTAGTAAATCGTACACTGTAAGATAAACAACATTTTTCAGTTTACGCCGAAGTCAAATACTGAGAAATATCTCGTTCACAAGGTCGTTTCGAGTTGAGCCTTTTTCTCTCCGATCGAAACGGATGTTCATCTATTCAATAGGCTCTTTTGTTCGATTAATCCCTGGCCAACTAGGCGATTTAAACCGTTGAATAGGATCTATGACGTCAATAATTTGCTACCATTGTTTCATCGTTCAAAGGCTTTCAAATTCATTTGCGTGTTGTAATATTTTTGACGAAGCTTCGCGTAAAATCCCCTCTTCCGAAAAGCATGAGATGACAATGCGATGTGTTCCCATCGAAAATAAATGTAATGTCGTGCAAATACCGAATGTACTATGCTCTATTGCACATCCCTAAGATCTATTTTTGTTGAAATTATCGCATTGAAATACTCATTGACATCTGTTCCTATCGCATTCAACTCCTGTTTACACACTCAGTCTAAAAATGAAGGAAATCGATCATTAAAAAATATTTCGTCTAAGATTATCACAGAAAAAAATCCTCATTCCGATTAGACTTTTCGTTGGCATATCATCATGGAAGGCTTTCGAATGCTATTTACTGTCGAGATTTGCAGTTTTTACTCTTATATACCGAGCAATACGATCATTTACGTATTCATTTTTGTGATTAATACTATCAATGTGCAGTACGATAGTGATCAACAATAACCTATCTTCATCATATACATTTTTCAAGGTCGTTATGCTTGGGATTGTATGATTCACGGAGAGATAGTGGAGAAAGAGAATTTGTAAAATTTCTTATGAATTATTTTCTATCTATGTGCAACAAAACAAAACTATTGAATTAAATATTTGCATCGTTAATAATTCGTAAATCTAATTTCTAGATTAGTCTTATTGATGGCGGTCGTGCTCCAGAATACACAACACTCCGGCATACAAAACCAATTCGTGATATTCAATTACACGGTGATCTTCTCCTATCTTGTGCTTGGGATAAATCAATGCGTATATTCGATTATACGCGAAATACATTTAATCTTTTGTATGCTTAGTTTATTTTTTTGTTTTACTTTGGGATCGAATTATTTATTGCGTTTTATATTTCGTAAGGTGTGAATGTGCATCCCAAGTGTGGAGTTGTGCATGGAATCTTGATGATCCAAATATAATCTATGCAGGATTGAATAGTGGTCGTGTACAAGTATTTGATCGACGGCAAGTTCCAACAGGCGAATCAACATTGTCATCAAGTATTGAAACATTGAGTTTATCAACAACATCACCGATTGTTAGCCTTCAATATATTCAGCGAAATTCAAGTTTTCAATCAAGTGGATTACTTGTTGGAAGTAATGATAAAAGTGGATTTTATGAACACATACCAAATAGTGAATATCGATATCATGCATTACCTATTGATAGTAAATTCCATGTTTTTAGAAAAGTAAACAGAAGTCATTTTTCGGTTCTTGTTATCTTGATTTGTAGAGAATTTATCAAGTCTTCATTATGATTCGATAACCAATCGTCTATTAGCATCATATCGTCCACAATCAAATCCAGCAAGACATGAACTCTATGAATTAATAACACGACCTATTGAAGATGCTGAACAATCATTTATTGTTTCTCTACAATTAATTCAAACATTCATTGGTTCAAATATTAATATTGTTTTATCACGTTCAAAAATTCTTCATAAAAACTTAGAAACCTATATTGTTGCATCAGACAATGGATCACATGGTGTAAGTTTCTTGTTTATTCTTCTCGATACGAAGTATTCTACAATGGCAGATTAAGTTTCGAAACAGTCATTATTCGTAGAAGGTCTTATCCAACATTCATTAGTCGTCTAAGTGATGTGTAGGATACGGGTATTTATTAGAGAATACCCTAGCAGTCAAAATTCCGAAAAAATCGCGTTAAAACAATGCCTTTTATTTTTCTCTTTCAACGCATTCCACACAGTCAATAATGTCCGAATTCTCGCGTTTTAACACCTTATAAATTGACGCATCCTCTTGCATTCAGAAATGTGAAATTAAACCGTTTAAATGCGTTTCTGATTTCTGAGCTTTGAAACGCGTTTAGCGAAAGAAAAAACATTCGTCAAGACGTATTTAGTTTGTATTTTGTTCATTCTTGAAAATGCAGTATAACGAGTTGCTCTGTCTGCTAGTATAGAGTCGACCAAAGGATCTTATAATTCGAAGACAGTCAACTTACGATTAGACCAGACTTACTCGCGATACTAGATATCTTAAAATTTACTACTGATATTAAACGAACATTTCCGCCTTTTAGAATTTTTAATTAAAATGAAATATAAAGCAGCAAATGGCAACTTCACAGGTGTCATCAGATCGTTGCTCCTTCTCGTTTATGATTTTCTTGAAGTGGAGTGACAAAGTAAGGAATAGGACAGTAATAATGGACGAGCTGAGTTACAGTTCCTCCGCGTCCATACCATAGTTTAACTCTACTGTTAAAATGCATTGATTTCTGAAAATTCATCTATTAGATGCGTTATGGCGAGATCAACTCGTTTATACGCGCTGTCTTCTTTTTCCTGTGAACTGAACGACTTAAACGCGTTCTTTCTTTCTTTTTTTCCTTCAATACGTTAAAATACCGTTTTAGTGACTGCGTGGGTCGTAAAATATTTCTCATACTATCTTAGCGACTATTTAAGTTCGATTAGTAAATTTTTATTGAAAATATTCAAGTATGATCCAACTGAATTGAAGAACTTTCCATTGATGTATTAGTCTCATGGCGATGAATGATACATATGCATTCATTTTATATTGTGACATTCGTCTAGATTTCCGAAGGACATGGTGAATTTAAGTTTCAAAGCGAAAGTTTCTTCTCCATCACTAATATCGACCACTAGGATTAAACAGTCGACATTTGCAAATAACATCGTTGAGACTTCAACGATTAAGTCTCGTATATAGGTCCCGGTGGTATGAGTCAGTTCTGTTGCAAGACTTATTTCACATTAATCGAATTTTTTTTCGAGGCCTATCCTTAACGATCTTTGCTTCTCAACTGGACTATTTCCATCAATAATGGTTATCTAGAGATTTTACCGAATGCGTATTCTTTTAATAAAAAAAAAGTGCATCGCTCTTTGATCAAGCATTGTCACAGGTCTATTATCGATGTGTAGTAATATTAGTTACTTACGCAAAAAGGTGTGTCAATTTCAAAGATTTTGCATTGACAACTCTTTTCGCTGTCGCATTTCAGTGAAATTTCTACAAAATTCGACTGTTTACTAATTAGAAACAGTTAAGTGTCTAGCAAAAAAACATATGAAGGAATTCAATCGAGATTTTTTTCAAGGTCTGTAAAAATTTTTGAACCGTTGATCAGAAACACTTCTATCGCAGCTTTGGCTATGATACTTTTATGAAGCTATATTTTCTTGGGCATGTTCATTGTTTTTCTTCTTGTCGACTATATCAAACACGTTGCAAATACAACTAGTCATTACGATAAAAGATTTCGTTATTCTATTAAAAGAGCTCTCCTGTAATACAAGGGAATAAACAGTCGATGATACGATGATCGAATCGAAATTTAAGATCGAGAAACGGTTTTTTCAGCTGTGCATCACACAGAGAGTATATGTCGTTATCCATATAGTCTTGCTTGGTGCAAAATGTGATTAGACTTTCGTTTTGTTGAAAATAACTGATTACTTCTGATAATGTCGAAAAACGTCAAGTCAGATTTTTTCACGTTTCTTTATTTTTTATGTATTATACCCTGGATTCCATCGAACGAAAAACATCACACATTTTCAGCTATATTCTATTGGCATGTAATATCGAATGAAAAATGAATTCGTTTTCTTTTTCTTCCTCAAATATCTAGATAGTTGAGTATTCCGATATTTATTCATGATTATCGACTATGGTTATTGTTCGGCTTCTCTTTCGATTTTCGTATTCGTAAACAAACTGTCCGATTCGTCACTTAATGGGCGAGTTGAGAATGGCAGAACGCAATGACAAGTGTAGCAAGAATGTCAATGGTTCATTTAGTTTGAAGGTGTGCGAGAGAAACAAGGGGAAAACGTATGGATGAAATCAGAGAATCGTATCATTTTTCATTACTGTTTGTAGATAAGTGGCTGTTAGGAAAGATGAAGGACTATTTTTGAAAGTTCGAATACATGGTCTTTAATACAACGGTCAAGAACTGAGAAACAAATGTTCTAATTTCTTCATCGATAACTGGAAAATCTCTTTTCTCTATCCTTATTTAATTAGAGTTGAAACTGATTTGATGTTGTTATGCTGAATAAAAGCATTGCTCTTTTTTCTGCTTCCCTTCATGGAAGTTACTTTCTGCACACGATTGACTAAATAGCGAGAAAAGCATTCTTAAAAAAACATGTCGGTTTTTCATTTTAGATTGAATTGTGGAATATTCGGCAACCAGCAGACAGTCCTTCGTTTAAAGTCCCTACGCAATGTGATATAGTTGATGTATGTTTAACTCGTCAACATTTATGTACGTTAGCCGATAATCAAGTTCGACTGTATAAATGGACATAATTATCTGTTTTTCTTTTCATCTGTTAACAAATAATTTATTCTTATTATTATTTTTGTTCAGATATGTATAGTGATTTGTCTCTTTCTTGAACATATTTGTCAGATAGCACGATTTTTTATATACATTTAGATTAAATCACAATACCTTCTTTGTTTTATTACTATTAAGCAACGACTTTTAGTCTCCTCCGTGTAAGATACAACGCGTTAGACACAACTGTTTTTTTTGTTATGAACTTGAGATTTTCTTCCAGAAGAAAACAAAATAGTCTATTGTATTATAATTGAATTTCGTTGACAAAATTCTTCTTTCATCCATCCCATTCTATCATCAATTTATAATGACAAACAAATAATCTTGCTCACATTCAATAGATGATAGAATTCTCTTTCGTTTCAGATATTCACTTTTGAGGCGATGGGGGAAAGATGGATAAAATATAAAAGCATGGTCAACGTTCATATGTCTTTTAATTTGCTTATAGATTTTTTCGTTAAAAACGTCTCTTTATTAAGCGAGTAAAAGAACAAAGAAATTAATCAAATGGCTGGGCATAAAATAAAATTACAATCAAGCGATGGTGATACATTCGATGTTGAAGTCGAAATAGCTAAGCAATCGGCAACAATAAAAACAATGTTAGAAGGTAGAATTAGCATTGTTTTTAATTTGTCCTTTTATAAACTGCATGAAAAAAAACAAATATTCTCTTTTGTAGATCTTGGAATGGATGAAGAAGAAGATGTCATTCCATTACCTAATGTTAACTCGGCCATTTTAAAAAAAGTAAATATTTTTATTTGAATCCAGGATTAACATTGACTCAACCGAATTCAATGAATTCTTTTTTGTTTCGTCTATTTAAATAAAAGCAAACGATGAACTATACTCTAATATTCAGCAATTATATTTGTTTTCTCATGGTTAACAACTAGGTTATTCAATGGGCCACTCATCACAAAGATGATCCACCACCGCCAGAAGACGATGAAAATCGTGAAAAAAATACCAACGATATATCTTCATGGGATCAAGACTTTCTCAAAGTCGATCAAGGAACACTATTTGAACTTATTCTAGTTCGTAGTTCTTGTTCTTTCTCGTCGATTGATCATGATAATTAAAGTGTGATTGTTTTGCATTTGTTTAAAGGCTGCTAACTATTTGGATATAAAAGGTTTACTCGACGTAACATGCAAAACAGTAGCAAATATGATCAAAGGCAAAACGCCCGAAGAAATTCGACGTACATTTAACATCAAAAATGATTTCACACCTCAAGAGGTCTTGTCATTGAATTTGAATTGATAAATTAAGTAAAATATCAAAACATAAATTCGACTCGTTTTAGGAGGAGCAAATCAAAAAAGAAAACGAATGGTGCGAAGAAAAATAAACCCATCATGCAACAAACTTGAAACATTTACGTCGTTCTTGTTTTTTCTTTCGTGTCTTTGTTTTTTCTTCAACTTTCTCACAGTTCAATACCTGAAGATTTTATGAATGCTTTCCTCGTGTGTTTCTTTTTCTTTCTTCTGTACTCTATCACGCTGATGTACGTATACCTTGATTATTTGTCTCATCTTCAAACAATAACATGTACTAACTTACATATTTCAATTATAACGAAAAAAGAAAATCCCTTTGAAAAATTGAATGAAGGAAAATATTTTATTTTTCTTTGAGATGATCGAAAGTGAACATTGTAACATGAGAGAGAGATAATAAGATTTAACGAACAAATCAAATAATTAATACAGATATGAATAGTCGACCACCGATTAAAAATAATTTAAACGAACAATTAAAGATCTATTATGCCTATCGAGATCAAGCTATTCGGGAACAGTTCAATAGTACAAATAATCAACCACTAGCTCAGTGAGATTTTTATTGCATGCTTTTTTTAAATCTACGGTACGTTCTAAAATTAAAATTTCGTCATATCAGGTTAAAATTTCGTCATATTACCAATGAACCACCGCATACGCGTCGTCATACTGTTCCATCACAATCATTAAATTTGAATATAGAACAAGATTCATCTTCTCTCACAGAGCCATCGATTAAAATAGATGAATCACAAGAAAATTTATCAAACTTTGAACTTCCATCAATATCATCAGTACCAATAATGCCTTCATCTATCAATCAGTCCGCCATACATCGATCGACGTCCTTAAAGATTGATCGATCTTACTGTTCCTCGACGTCGTCTTCGTCATGTGTGAAAATTGAACGACCCATGTCAAATACAATATGTCCACTTTGTAAAGTAAAATTTGATACAGCAGGTATTCATCGACCAGTTACTGATGCTTGCGGACATATAACATGTTTTCAATGCTTTAAAACGACAATGACGAAAGCAACTGGGTGCAGTTTGTGTGAACAAGAAGAAGAACTCAATTCACAGTTGTCAGATCAAAACCATGATTCAGTAAGTCAAATGAAGTGTCAATCGACCTATTTTTTCTTAAGGGTACTCTCCGCTTACCCCATCCTGCCATCGTTTTTTCGTCAATCTACCTTCGTGTGATAGAGAGACTTCTTTTGCCAAAAACGTATTCGTTCGCGTCAGATTCCCAGACGTCGAAAAAGATGAGCATCTAAATCTTTCTTCGTGAATACTAGGCGTTAGTTTAGTCGGTTCAATCTTTTGGTGATTCGAAAAGCTTTCGTTCTGTTGATCAATGACATTTGTCGAAAACCTTGTTTTGCATAGTTGAAATGGCGCATTCCTCATTTGAATTCTTCTATTGAAACAACGAAAGACATCAGGATATTGAAAAACTTAGCCATCCCCAATAGTAATAAGAATATGTGAAAAAATAGTTCAGTTCGATCCCCGTTATTATGCCGGGCAAATGGTCACTAAAAATGGATCTATTTTTCCTTATTGTGGTCACGATATATCATAGAAGACAACATTTGGCAGCTTCCAGCCTCGCACGAACTTATTTCGATGCATCACAGTTGGTAACCCATGAGAGTTCTGAATTTGCCTGATAAGCAAGGAGAAGAAGGGTGTCGTGAACAGGATTGCCACCTCGTTAACTTTGAAAAGCGGAAAGTTGTTTTCTGTCGGACTTTTTATTTTTCTATGGATTTAAATAACTTTTTGCTTCTCTCCATGATTCTTTTTTATTCACAAAGCTCCAAAATACAATAAATGGTCTATAGAAAAGATAAATATTTTATCAAGCCAACCGTGTTTTCGATGCAGTTACATTTACTATTTCAATGGATGTCGGTTAGAAGTTTTTTTTTTGAGACAGTAGATGTGTATGTATGTTTGTGTTACATAGAAGTTTTTCAATGAATCTGTATTTCTTCAGCTAGTGAATCTATTCATATTCGATTGCAAAAATGATTGGACGTATCTGCTTTTTACGAAGAACCACTTTCGGTAGTAGCATTGCTTTCGACAATAGACCACAGAATGAATCCTATAGACAATAATTAGCTGTAAACGACACCTGACTAAAGATCGGCATCAGAGTCAGTTTCAGAATAAACTAAATATCTCGCCAATAATTAATTTTTAACATCGGAGTATTTTTTGCGTTGTCAATTTTATCCTTTGATGGGTTTTATACAAACCGATATATTTTGGTGACTCAATTAACGTTACATCAAGTTCTTCGGATACGAAAAGTACGTCGGAGTTGGAAACATCCAAATCGAAGTTGATTCAGATTTTCTCTACATGTCAACAGGCCTCAATGCGACGTTGATCCGACCTATAAAATGCATCCGTTTGTAGAAAAGTCATCAAAGAACAACGCCTGCAAGGTACAAAAATTCCGTCGTTAAAGAGGGATTATTGACAAGAAATTAGTTGACCTCAAAACGACTCTGACATTGATTCCGATACAGATTTCTACAGTTAACGAAATCTACGTCATACAAAAGGACTTAGCTGTCTCAAATTTTTGAATAACAAGTAAACGGTAGTTTCTCATATAAAAAAGGTGAAATAGTGGAAGAGTTGCCAACCCTGGTCCTGGATCGCTTCTATCTCCTGAAATGAGTACGATCGATCACTAAAAATAAGGAAACAAGTATTCTAAGCAAAACATTAAATAGAGTTTGTATCACCCTAACCCACGATGGACATCCGAACTTTATTTCAGTGACCTGATTATTGTTTCTGTAATAAATACTTCCGCAATACTTGTTCGTGGAACAGCTTAGATTAAAGATGACGGAAAGTCTTAGGGCATTGAATTGAATAAATCAAAGCTCGGCTCCCAACCTTGAAATAGAATGCAATGGACTCTATTGTAGATTTGGCAGACTCTGAATTTGATTTAGAAAGGCACCTATCGTGGAAAAGGATGCACGTGCCATGTGATTCTTTGTCTGATTCTATTGAAATTTTTAATTACATTTCGCTTTCTCCTTTCTGAAGACTGCATCCAACAATGACTTACATCGATACGAGTCGTATCTTAAGCACTGTGAGAGGGGCCTGTAATATTTGTGCCTTTATCTTAAATACTTCATGAGGCTTGCTTCACGTCCCATATGGTATCTATATGATTTCAGCTACTCTGTCGAACGCTATTTTCACTAAATGTGTTAGAATTAAAATAATCCGCGATTACACCGAAGGATAAATAATTCCTGCTACTTGCGGTAGGAATCGCACTTCTGTAGAATGATATGAGACAGTAATCGTAGATATTAAAGATTGAGAAAACGTTTTTGTATTATAAGAACCATAAGAAGAGAATATGAATATGAACTGATATATAGAATAATTTATTTCTGTAAAATCTCTTGAATACATAGTTGTTGGAACTAGAATGATATATCGAACTGTTTATCACATCATAGATGGTCACATACTAACTTTACTTCAATATATACTTTTTAATAGTAAAAGATGCAGAAGAATTCACTGAATCAAAAGATATCGGTTGGCTGAAATATATTCTCATTATTTTTTGATTTCATGTTTTCAGAAATACGATAAATTCCAATATGATGATCAGTCAAACGATTTGAATCGCTTCGAAGATGCCTTCTTTGATGACTGGTCACTAGATCAATCATCCACTTCAAAAAAATCATTAAAACCAATGAAAACTTTTGATGATAACGATGATTATTATGATGATACATATTTTGAAACGGATGATCAAATGCCATCCAACGTTGACGAAGAAGAACAATGCGATACAGTAACATGGTTATCCACTGACGTTCATGATGATGGACCAGAATATCGTGATAGAGAATTTCCTCACACGAAAAAAATGCTCGAACGTTTTCATGCTTTATTTGGTTTAAGAAAATTTCGATCAAATCAACAAGAAGCCATTAGCTGTGCACTTGAAAGACGTTATCACGTTTTTGTTCTCATGCCAACAGGTTAATAATTCGAATTCTATAGAAAAACGTATCACATTCAATATCCACAATATGGATGATGACCGATTGAACATGGCTGAACTATGTCACTTGAATGTTTAGCTTGCAGACAAAAGTCTCAAATCATCATCTTTTGTATTCTTTTATCCAGATTAGATGAGCCCAAATACTGTCAGTTTATGATAGCCGCGGGAAGGATGGAGAAGCGATTATTAAAATGGTTGGTGAGTGACCATTTCATTCCGTAAATCCGAATTCGTCCTTTGAAGATGTATATGCATTAGTTAGCTTCATGTAATTTTCGAAATCTCTTGAAGTTCTCTGTATTTTGCGATGAGACACAATCGTTACTACTGAAGTTTAAGAGTGAGATTTCTTGAAATTCATGAAGAAGCATCATTAACTGCTACTTATCATCGAATTCAATACCAGTTGTTATATCATTCGTTGAACATGTTTTAAACTTCATACGACACGATAAATGCTTTTCTAGGACATACAATCGTTTTATTCAGTATAATTTTGAGAAATCTTAATTATTGACACTAGAATCTGTATGCATACTCATTTCTTTTCGACTAAGCATATGTTTGGTATCTCGAATTGATTTCACTGGATGCAGATTAGTCTGAGAAAACCATTGACATATGAGCGATATTCGTGATTGAACATGGTAATCGACCGATAGCAGACTGCGGACGCAGTACTTAACTTGTTAGCAAAACCTTTCAATAACCATGGAAAATCTTCCATTGGATTGATTTTTATATCGATCGATCTAACAATCATGAAGTGACATTGTAGGTTCGAAAGCGTTTATCGACTTATGAGTACATTTAAAATACAACGGAATGTGTATCATTATTGAATTCAAGAGTAAAATTCATTGGATGGGCGAAATATACTAGGAAAAACAACATCATCACAAGTTTTTCGAATCCGTAAACTACTGTGTCTGTCAATAGATACGACGATTAGACATGAAAATCCCCGAAGTCAGCTATTTCAGGCATAGATTTTCTTTTTCATAAAAACGGTTTTAGTTCAGAGTCTTAATTTTTCGTTCATGTAAACGATCAAAATGTTGAAAATTCTAATTTCATTTGTTTCTGTCTTGGTATTTGTGATTCGGTAGCTCTAACGACAACTAAACAAACATACTTGATCCCATAGATACAGAACAGACTCTCGAGCATTGATGATTTTCTCAATATTTTAATGATATTTCTATCGATTGTCAATCGTACAGAGTGTTTTTTTCACGACATAATACTTCATTCAACAGTGTAGAAAAACTGTAGAAAGTATTTTCAGATATCAAGTTACCATTACAGAGTCTAGACTAAGCGTTATCAGATGTCAGAAGAAAGATTTTTTTCATCCTGATTTTTTTTTTGAAAGAAAAACTTATCTTTTCTATTTGATATGACAGACGTCAAATTGTTGTCACCTTCATGTGTTATTATTTCCAACTACTCGTTCTTATCACCTTTATTGATGGTATTTTGATTACTCTTGTGAGACACTTCTTCTCATATGTTTTATATAAAAAATGCCGTAGCTTATTAGACCATCGTCCTGATCTTGTAAACAAATCACTTATCTTGGAAAACAAAACGATACGTCATCGCAAAATGATAGTGTCAAGCACGAATCTGATAGTTTATAAGAATGACACTATAACAATGGTACGATTTGGAAACGTATATAACAGAAAAAGTTTTTAACACACGAAGTTTAAGAAATTTCAATATCACTCGAAAAAAAAAAACTATCTAGTAAGATGTTAAAATTCAGTTATTCTCTTATGTTTCATCAGTAAGATAATGAAAACTGACAAGTGATGTTTGATTATTTTTCTTCACTATCCAGAATTCATCATGATAGTTTTACATTTAAATATTCTTCGTACAGTTTTGCAGAGAATCTGTCGGGATATCATGAAAACATGGAGAGATCCATTATTTAAAAAGACGTACATTAACATGATTTAGAAAAAAATCAGTACTGGGGTCACCTTCAAATAATACTTTTCTTATGAAATATTCATTAATACTGGTCATCAGGTCCATTTTTATCACTAGACATATTCTCATGAATTCGGCATAATTCCGAGTCATTATTTCGCGTATCGTCTGATAAGTTCACTTTTACACAAGTAGAACGAAAACGTACTTGAAATACTTTGGATTCAAAAGGTTGACTCCGCAGGTTAGCAATGCCTCATCTTGTTAACAGATCACGAATTTGAATCTTTGAAGATCTATCTGAGAAGAGAACAGCTTTTTTAGTCATCATACATATCATGCCAAATTATGAACATCGTACTGAACTTTCAGTGTAATGAAATGACTCTAAGAGAACAACTGTTTTTCTTTTAAAATCTACTGTGAACAACCACACTTTTATTGTTCATGGCTCATCGAAAGATTCAGGTCTAACAAATGTTTCTCTTCTTCGATAATTTAACTTTTCAAGAAGAACAGTTTCTTTCTGACAAGAATGTCAGCAAACGAACGACTCCGTGCAACATTTCATTATACTATGTATGAGATCAGAAAATCTATCTGGCAATGGTTTCCTCGTATAAACATTTAGTAGTAACAGTTCGAATCGGCTCGGCTATAGATCATATTGAATTGACATTGTTTAAGTTGAATTGTTTCTTTCATGTTGAGTAAACTAGACTTGATGTATTGTTTATGCGATCTGTGGTCATAGATGTTAAGAAGTTCATCTTTTAGATACACAATATCGCGCAAAGAATTGATCTGTTGGAATTAACACTTCCATTTTAATTTTTCATAAAAGTCGTTTAATCACGACATCACACTGGAATCCATTGATACGACATTCTTCTGTGCATCTTAATATAGACAAAAGGATTCAGGGAAATGTAGAGAAATCAAAACTCTTATGACATCAGAACTTTTCACGTAGATCATTACTAAGAGGTGCAGTCAATGATCTCTAAATTTCATGAATCTTTACGATATTTTATTCAAACTTTCGAGCTCATTCCTGTGTCGACTCACTCGTAGATGCTGAGTTGAATGTGCTACTTGATTAATATTCTAGAACTTTCATCACTGTAATAATAGCATGTAGAATGATGAAACCCAACTGAGACGACAAAACCTATCCTATGCTCAATCATTTTTCTTTCTGTTGAATATTGTCTAACTATTATAATGTTGAATTGAAGATCAATCAATACTGATATTTCTTTGTTTGTTTTTATTTCTAGGTGGTGGTAAATCATTATGTTATCAATTACCAGCGGTTCTTGATCCAGGAATAACCTTTGTTGTTTCTCCGCTGCGTTCATTAATACTTGATCAAACACAAAAACTTTTGTCATTAGGTATTCCATGTGCTTCATTAACTAGTGATCGAACACTAGCTGAAGTATCTGCAATTTATGCTCAGTGCTATGCACCAGAGCCGAAACTGAAAATTCTTTATATAACACCAGAAAAAATTGCACAAAGTGATCAATTAAATAAATTATTCTCACATCTTTATGCGACGAATAATTTAGCTCGATTTGTTATTGATGAAGCACATTGCATTTCTGATTGGGGTAAATCTTAATAAAAGAATAGAATCTCTTTACTATGATCATCTTTCATCTAGGTCATGACTTTCGTCCTGATTATGTTAAAATCGGTAAATAATAAAATCCTTCTAGTGTTGCTTGAAAGAATATTAATTTCACATAACTCAAGGTACCTTGCGTGATCGATATCCTCACGTTCCATTTACGTTACTAACGGCCACAGCAACACCGCGAGTTCAACGTGATATGCTTCACCAAATGAAAATCGAAAGACACTTATCAAAATTATTTATTCAATCATTTAATCGATCAAATCTTGTTTATAAATGTTTTGTTAAAGGCAAAACTGATGGAGCTTTGGCACGTACAGCTGAATTATGTTTAAGTGAACAGTTCGTTGGATTATGTGGCATCGTTTATTGTTTTTCACGCGCTGAATGTGAGCGAAGTGCTGCTTATTTAACACAAAAGGGAGTTACAGCGCAAGCTTATCATGCAGGTCTCAATGATCAAGAAAGGATCGATGTACAAACACAATGGGCCAATGATGAATATCAAGTTAGAGTTGCAAAAGCAAATTCTCGATTAGAAGAAAAAAAAGAACTAATCTTTAAATTTTAATCTTCAGGTAATATGTGCAACAGTTGCTTTTGGAATGGGAATCGACAAACCAAACGTTCGTTTTGTAATTCATTTATCGATGCCAAAATCAATCGAGGTTAGTCAATGCGAATTATGGCAGAAGTATTAGAATCGAACTTTTGAACTTTTTATGGATGTGAACGGAGAAATATTGCATAGAACTATGATGGCACGAGACAAACGAGAGAACTTTTAATAGAACAATCACATACAGTTGATGAAAAAAGAAAATTTCATACTTTTACTGCACGGATTCAAAATCTAAAATAGCAATGTCCGTAAATTGATAGCGTTGCAAAACTAACTCTTCTAGTTTCGTTTTTTTAATTTTCTCTTGATCATGCGCCGTTCTAAGTAGTAAGTTGTATTTCAGGAAATACTTTTAGTCTCATCTGTGAAAAAGTTATATTTAACTGTCACATTAGAATTTGTACATGATAATTTGCTTAACAAAATGATTGAAGTCTCCCTGTAATAACAGCCCACCAAATGAGCTTATCAATCTATTCCATGTAGATGTTTATTCATCACTCAAAACAATTATTCCTGACGTTCGAAAGTTTCTCTCACTAATCTCATTCGTACAATGATGGGAAATTTCATGAGATATATCTGGAATAAACGGAGCAACATCTTTGCACATCTGTACAAGGTTATCAAACCAAAATACTGACTTGTAGGGAAAGAAACTTTTCAATTGTTGCAAAGAGTAAAATTTGAACAACAGATATTGTAGAAGGTATATTATCGAAGTTCGAATGCGAAAATGAACAACTGAAATCGAAATAATTCTTTAGAAAGGCTTTACAACTAAGAAATTCTGTATCTTTGAATTAGTATAACCTACTTAAGTTGAGTTCAAACAAAAACCCTATTAGAATATAGCGTATTGAAAAATCTACTAAAATCATCTTTCACGATTATGTTTTTTAAAGAAATATTCTTTAACTTTGCATGAAAAGCTTTCATAATAGAAAATTTCTACAAAATAAGATGTTGGTGAGATTCTCTAGGACGTATGATTCAATTTTTAATGCAGCTGTATGAAGAGCACTGAAACGAACACCAGATCTGAAGCTTTCAGTCTTAGCTTCATTAGTATGTCTAGAAAAATTGTAATTACTTTTCTTACAAGCGTCACCGGCGTCTCGTTTCATAGAACAAGGTTTACTGTACAGTATCACCTATTTGAAGAACTTCGTGGACTTTTTCTGTTCAAGATTATGTTCTTGTTAAACAGAATAATTACAAAGTATCGTTTTCAGTAAACCCTCATGTCTATAAGAATTGATTTATGTCAACAGTTTGTTTGAAAAGAGGTGCTGCCAACTAACAGAAACTCAGTTCTACAATGAAAGAGTTCGATTCTTTAAAATAGAACTTCTCGATAAACCTAATTTTTGAAAGATAGCTGTGCATGACACCCGATTATTGAAAAACAACAATCATAGATCCAAGTATTATTTTCTAAAAGACTAATGACAGTGATAATAAGAGGGTGGAGAATACTATTCTAGGTCGTAAGATAGACGCGTTCCATTCATAGCATAGGCATTGAGTTTTCAAAGAAAAAAGTTGATTTGTTTGCAAATCATCAATATAATCTAATAAAGTTCGACAAATGTATGCTTACACTTTGTTAACACTTGATAATTGCACTTCTAATCAACAGTGTTTCGCTCATGTCGTGTTCTTTCGAGCAGACAGTAAATACACATAATTTTGTCTGCACATTTGACCTGAAGCGTTTCTTGCAAATCAATATGTTAGTACGGTCAAACATTTGTCCTGCTTCTCTCTCGTGCAAAAATGGTTTCATAGTTTTTCAAGTCGTATTCAGTAAGAGCATGAGATTCTGATTCAATCCCAGAGTTTTCTTTTCGACTTTTCTGAAACATTTTCACATTCACGTAAAATTTACAAATAGTCTTTGCACAATTCGATAAGTTTTTATTTTTTGTTTAGGGTTATTATCAAGAATCTGGCCGAGCTGGACGAGACGGTGAACAAGCATATTGTTATCTGTTCTATAGTTATCAGGATTTAATTAAAACAAAACGTCTAATAATGAGTACGAACGAGAATCTCTTTAACAGGAGCTAAAAACACGTGTTTTTCTTTTTAAGCTGAACAATCACCAAATGCCACTAATGAAGCGAAAAAAACTCGCATCGATAATATTCATAGTGTTTATGCTTATTGTCTTAATAATGTTGATTGTCGTCGAACATTGTTGCTCGAATATTTCGGCGAACGATTCTTATCGAGCCAATGTAAAAAACGTGTTGAAACACGTTGTGATAATTGTTGTACTGTTGCACAAACGAAATTAGTTGATTTTACAGAATTATCGAAACAAATTATGGCACTAGTTGATCAAATTACACGACAATGGAAGTCGGCAACGACTAATCAAGTGGTTGATATATTAAAAGGAAGTAAACAAAAATCTATTAAAGATGCTGGATTTGATAAATTAGAACAATTTAATATTGCTGAAGAAGTTTCAAGAATTAGTAAGTCAATTATTCTATTTAGATCATAATAAAAATACTTGCTTAAGATTTGTCATTCTGACACTAATAACCAGTCATACTATGCTCTCGAGACTAAATTCTTGTTCCTAGTTTCATTTGGCGGAAGAAAAAAATGTTGAAATGAACATTTAAATTTTTTCTCAACCGGAATTGTGAAACGAATTTAAAAATTTGAAAATCTTTAACAGATTCAACGAACGATACTCAAACTGAATATATTATTCACTAAAACAAACAAAAGACTTGTCTCTCAAGTGTTAATTATTGAAATGTCCAATGCTACGGATCCATCATCTAAAGATACACAAAACTCCACATAACGATTTTCTCTATAGACAACTGCTTCTATTTTCCATTTTAATCATTTTCTAAATAGCTACGCTACCCTTAAGTGATTAGTATTGAGAAATATGGTACTAGATTTAAGCTACGATGTAATCAATATTAAGGTTTGATGAATTCTTCTCTTTCTTGTGTTTTATATTTGTTATTGACGTTTCGCTGTCGAGCGACAGCTTCTTCAGAAATTTATTTATGTTAAATAAAGATTTTGGTTTCTTTGATACATGTACAATAGACAAGAATGGAAAAGCGAAGGATGATCAGAACGATCATACCACCTCTCTTTCTTCTCTTTTGTTTTTCTTCTTGTAGTACCTAGATAGTGGAACGGAANTTCCGTTCCACTATCTAGGTACTACAAGAAGAAAAACAAAAGAGAAGAAAGAGAGGTGGTATGATCGTTCTGATCATCCTTCGCTTTTCCATTCTTGTCTATTGTACATGTATCAAAGAAACCAAAATCTTTATTTAACATAAATAAATTTCTGAAGAAGCTGTCGCTCGACAGCGAAACGTCAATAACAAATATAAAACACAAGAAAGAGAAGAATTCATCAAACCTTATTATAATGACCTTTCTTACTCCTCATCAATGTAATCAATATGCTATAGACGAAATACTATTGAATGCAATCAGTGATAGAACAAAGATTTTTTCAAGAAATTCTTAAAAATACCTATGAGAAAAGATATTAAGAGTGCTATGCACACTCACGGTACTGTCTCAGGAATTCTCTTTATTGATCCAAGGGCAAGCATTGTGTAGCAGTTGATCGAAATTTTTCTTTCTTTCTTTCTCTGCCTGTGGATTCCAAGTTCATACATATTTTATGCCGCGATCATCTCGTCAACGGAGTGTCAGAATATTGTTCGTTCATGTGAAAGTTATTGATTTTGAGATCGAACGAGAATCTTCTATTATTGTTTGATTTGAACTAACAGATTCGGTTCGAATCTAACGTTTCTCCAGTAAACAGACAATATTTGAGAACTTTTTTGGTTCTGCAAATTTTCAGTTAGTGAACACGAAGAGTTCAATGAGAGTTGCTCGTAAAATTTTCTTTAAAATTTAAAACAGTTGTGGATATCACTGATTCTAGATTGTAAGTCACGTTGATAATTAATTGGATCAATATAGATAGTTGTCTTTATCAACTTACTTTTATACAATGATGAAGTGCTCACAGTGACGGGTGTCACATAAATGACTCCAGTGATTGTAATAAAAGGAAACCTGAAATTTGATTTTATTCGATAATAAATATGGCTGATTACTTGTGCGTTATGTCTTATTTCGCATGTCAACCATCGTCGACATGTCATCTAGTTTCTATCTGCAATTTAAAAAGTCAATTTTCTTATTCGTATCGGAAAAGTAAACATTTGACGTGGCAAACATTTCAATGCTGAAACTATAATACATCTGCTTGAGATTCTTCTCTCGTACACGAACTTTATTCGAATCATCTACGGAAAGCTTTTATATGAATAGGACAATCGTAACTTAACACAAATGGTTACAGGAGAGCAAAAACTAATTAGAAATTCGATTGATGAAATTTGTTCCATGAACGTCTGTTAATCAAATCATTTGAATAACTATTTCTTTTGGAAAGAATCGATCTACCCTCTAAGAATGCTACTGGATCTGACATGTTACTCTAGTGCTTAATTGTAAACACACTTCAAGAATTCGTGCGTCGTATCGTCCCTTTACTCCGTAATAAGTTCAATAGAATCATGAAGTTGCCGCTTACGTTGAGCTAGATACTCGATACATGAGATGATACGATTAGCCTGGTAAGCAAACTAATCATTTATTTATTGAGTTATTTTACAGGTCGCTCTTATGCAAGAGAGGCCGAATGGATTTAGTAAATAATGACTGGGAGTCGAATAGACTCGGCTTGATTCGAACGATCAGAGTTCGTTTGGTTTTCGGTCTCTATGTTTGAACTACCATCGCAAGTGAAAGGCTAATAAATCGTATAAAATAAGTGTTGTCATGTTTGCAAAGAAAACGTTCAACGAAAACCGATTATATCAGTCAATAGTTTTCAAAAATCGTGTATCTTCTTCGATATCACGTTAAACACATGTTTACCGAGGCTAGGAATGAACTTTTGTAATAGTTCTGTAAAACAAATACTTGATCGTACATACAAACTATTCACAACAGTCTTGCAATAATTGTTACCGTAGAGTAGACATATTTCGACGAACTTTATGAATCATCTGCGTCACTCTTTCGGTGTATCATTAGAACAGTTCGTATAAGTATCATAAATATTGAATCCCACGTCTTAGAAATATCTCACCAACATGTTATTTTATAGAAAAGTTTTTGTTCTGCATAGATGCATGCTGAATGAATTTCCAGCGTATTGCACCTAATGAAAATACGTTCGAGAAAAAGACTGAAACGAAACAGAGAACTACGCTCTACAAACCTCCGATGGTATTTATCGACGTCGGTTGGACTGTTTGACTTTCATTTGTGAATGTAATTGATCGATCATGATTGGTTTTACTTGCAAACTTGCCTCATTTACATGGACAAGATTTTATTTTCATTTTATCATTTACATATAGATTTAGAACGTCTATTGTCAAAATTAATACTCGATGGTTATCTTCATCAAGACATATCGATAAATGATACTTATGGCACAGCAACAGGTTACATTCGTCTTGGAAAAACGAATACATTTTCAAGTCCAATAACATTGTCGGTTTGCTTGAAAAAAGAAAATCCCAACGTAACATCAACAGTCAACGATAATTCAACACGGAATCGTCTAGTCGACTCATGTCTCATGAAATTAAAAGATGAACTTAAACAGATATCATCCGAATATAATATAAAATATTCAACAATCTTGAGTGAAAAAGCTCTAAAACAAATGGCGATGACAATGCCAATGACTAAACAAGAAATGTTAAGAAAAACAGTTGAAATGACAACTATCAAATATGATATGTACAATTTAGATAGGCTTTTAGCAATAACGTGTCTTTTCAGATCAAAATTAGACGAAGAAAAAGGAGAAGACTCAACGACTGTCGGTCTTAAACGAAAACGTGAAGTCTTACTAACAAGTTCTTATTTTTACGATAAAAATTCTAATTCAAAGAAAAAAAAAGTGAACAATCTTTAATGTAGTGTTTATCTTCTGTCTTTTTTGTTTGCAAAGATTGAAAATGTTTTCTTTTTCTTCCTTCTTTTATTATTTTTGATTAATGACATATGTTGGAATATACTTTTGAATTTCATTTAGAAAGCGAAGGTAAATAAGCAGTGTCAACGGTTGAACATCGTCGTTTGATCTTGATATTTCTTCTTTCAACGTATGAAACATTGATTCTCGATTCGATATACACATTTGATATAGATCATGAATAAGTTTTCCATTCATTTCGGAAAATAGACCTAAAAACGGATTTAAATTGTTCGACGTTAAGAATGATTTCACCTGATTATTTGTCCATTGATCGACGTAAGACGGATATTCACTTGACGAGAAGAAAAGAAAAGAGTATTGTGTGACGACTGAAAGGTAAATTCTTACTTGTCTGTTGAAATATCGTTCGATGTTTTTATAAAAATTGAATCAATATTTTGATTGACTTTCGGATATTTCCTTTGACGATTGATTTCATTTTTTAATTTCATTTTCGCCGATTCAAAATCAAGCTTAATGAAATCAATAGAAATCTTTCCATGAACCAAACGACTTAACCAACCATCAGGCCGATAATTCGATAGAACGATTAACGGAATCATCTTGTATTGACGTTCCATAGCGTAGGTTGCTTCAATTCGACAGAATGAATTTTGTTTATATGCATCCGATACACATATGAGAAAATATTCACATTCATCAATTATTTCACATTTGTCGTCCATGGTCAGTGTTAAACTTTCATCTTCGTCGATCCAAACTCGAAAGTCGTCTTTAACAAGTTCATCGTAAATGCGAAGACATAAGTCCTTATCCAACTGTGAAAACGAGAGCATTATATCGTATTTATGATTTCTCTCGGGATGCCTTTCTTTGGCGAGAAGCTTTTCTTCTCTTTCTAGTTTCCATAAAATTCTCTCGACAATTTGTGATATACCTTGATGAGACGACGATAAAAATTGTTTTATTTGGGGTGCGTACAATTTAAGCTGTTCGCAAGCGTCTCTATTGAATGTGAGAGAAAAGAGAATCTCTAAAGCAGGTTGTTGAACTTGAAGTGGTTTGAATTTGATGTCTGTGGCGCAACGAATAAGTAACGGAAGACCTTTTTGTTTCGTTAGTTCATCTTTGATTTGATCGTATTGGATTAAATCTAGCGTGAAAAGGAAAAAAAGAATATTTAAATCTGGCCGTTTCATACAAACTGCGAATAAGTGAGAAGAAGAAATCGAAAGTTACTTTTGAGACATCGAAGTAAATTATAAAATCTTAATGTTTGATTTGGATCATCAATAACTTTATGGAGAAATTTGATGAAAAGATTTGCAATGTTATTTGAATAGGCAACAGTCTTGGTTTCTTGTTCGGTTGTTATCGATGAAAGAATTTTAAATGAATTCAATTGGATTTCATCATTTTCAAAATTAGTTAATTTCAAAATTAGTGAAATAATGTGTTTGTTTTGTAAATATTTCTCCAATTGTTTGGACAATGTCATTGTGTATAGATTCGGAATTATTGTTCCTATTAATGATTGAACTAACTTTTGGTTTATTTTATTATCAGATTGAATGATTGAATAGAGAATGTTAATAAATGAATCGATTATTTGAGAATAATAGTCCAATAAATCTTTATCAAGAATAATAACTCGATTGAGTTGAATGCTAAGTGTTAATAGAAAACATATTTGACGTAAATTGATAATCGTTCGATTGTTCCATGAACGAAACAGCGATGATTGCTGAATTAACCATTGACTAAACGGCCGAAGTAGAGATTGACGTATATCAATTAAACTTTGTTTGTGTTGTTTATCTGTCGAATGAGAATAAATGTAATCCGTGCATGTATTTAATAGGAATCTTTGTCCTGCATCATCACTCTCTTGATTTATCGATTGAAGAAATATTTCAACAAACGATGGCGAACAAATGCATTTGACTACTTGGTTGAATAAATAGTTCCTCTTATCATCGACACTAATTCTTTCTAGACGTTGAATTGTTCGTAATAAATTGTCGATACTTTTAATTTGTGGACAATGTAAATATTTACCGTAAATTGATATTTCTTCAAGAAATCGATTGATTTCATCGATGAGTCCTTCGTGAAAAATCAATTCTTTTAATGTCAACACACTACTGTCCGATACATGACTCGACATTTTAAGAAATATATTGGAAATTGTTTCAAAAATAGAACAAGACATTTCATCGAATTCTTCGCCATAACGCCAACGTTGTATTAGACTTAGATAATAATCACGTAGAATGAAAAATACCCGATGATTGATGATCATTGAATCGCATAGATTTTTTTCATTTGACCGAACAGCCAATTCAACGATTTCCTTCATTAAATGTCTATCTGATAGTAAATGACTGTTTTCGTCCACTTTTCTCGTAATCGAATCAAATGATTGTTTGATTTGTTGAACAGTCATCATGTGTGCCTGTTCTTGTGAATGCATTGACTGCCTAATGATATTTTCCGCATATGATTGAGCTTCCATGATGATTCGTTTAAAATTTCATAAAACGATCTTCTAATTGAACAGAATATTTAACTTGTTAATGGATGAACGTTGTTTGTTCGATGAAAATCCAACGTATGAATATAACTATTGGTTTGTTTTTCTCTCTTGCTTTTTTTACTATTTTAAATAACCTATGGTCGGTGGTACGTAGAAAGAAGACCTGCCGATAATGGATATGTTCATAATTGGCCACAGGCAAGAATAACACAAACAAATGAAAGAAGCCTGGTAGCAATCGATGTCCTTTATTGTTCATATTTGAACAAGTAGAAGAGTAATGGTTTTACTTCATACTGTTTATAGACTTAATTTTCGATTACTTCTATCTTGCATAATTCATTTTACGTCGATGTATTTACACGTGTATCAAATATTAACTTATATCGATGAATCTCAAAGCGAACTCGGTGATTCGTGTTGAGGAACATAAATTGACATTCGAGATTCATGCTATTTGTCGACATCTCGAACTGTTGAAAGAATAAATTCGTGCCATTGAAATGTCTAGTGTGGCTTTTCTTTCATTTCTATTCTTGACAATAGGCTAGAGTTGAAATTAATAAAAAGAAGAAAATCAAGCAAGAAGATTAGAATAAATGAAGAGTGTTGTTTAGAGATTGTGATTCATTTAATTACGTTAACATAATTCAGCACTAAGTTTTATTCAAATAAATTTTAATTTACAAGAGAAATACATTTCTTATTTTCACTCCGTTGGTGTATTCAAGTTAACATTTAATGAAGAATCCTTCATAAACTAAAACAGATACGTGTATTTTTCTAAGTTTTGACCATACAAGCGGATCTTTTTGTTTCAGTCTTCGGAATTTGATTTTCTACAAAAACTACTTGATAAAAATACTCGACGTCGACGAGTAAACAAACAAAGTTATTCTTCTAACATTAGACACATGTGGTACGAGTGATTTTGAAAGCTGAGTTGCTTCGATAAATTAAACGATCTTCGTTACACAGATATTGAACAATTCTATTTTATGAATATGTTTTATAGTTTTAAGTCACGGAACTTGATAAAAACTCATAAACCGTAGACTTGTTCTCGAGTTCTTCTGAGAATATTGTTTGATCTTACGGAGAAGAAGAAGAATGATTAAAGCTCGACAACAATCTATTGTAAAAGAAGGCACAAAAATACACAATCGATGTACTTAGTGTTGAAAGGGGATTGATGTTATATGTCTGCACTTTTTCTTTAGCAACTATTATTCTTGTTTAAATCGTTGGAATATACATCTGTATTCGTACGTATGTGTGTACAATACAACATGGGGTCTTTTGTTTTTTTTAAGATATTTTAGTTAAAAAACAATAAAATCGAAAGAGATGTCGATGAACTATTGAGAATATCGTTAACTTTTAAAAGTCGAACGAACTTTGCTTTTACAACGAGGTGAGGCTATTCATGTTAATAAAGAGATTATGAAGTTTCCATACACTCGCAATATGCTTATTGAACGGGTTAACTTGAGTTTCTTCGAGATGAACACAATACTAGTTTGAAAGAATACGTTCGATATTATTTTAAGAGATGGAGTGGTGTTAGTTTTGGGTAATAAATTGCCACCGTCGTCACATCCATACTCACGCTCGTATTAGACTGCAAGATAATAAATATTTTATTATTCTTGATTGTATAAACTTCACAGTAGAAAACTAAATGTAAGTCGACGTTTTACAATAGAAACAATTAGTTCAATTAAAAGAATTGACAGATACTCTTCGTAACTGCCATTCAGTTTTGACCTAAGAAGAATAAATATCAATCATGAAATAGCTAGGAATGAAAACAAAAGAAAGACGACCGTTTCAATATTTAACTTGAGCACTTTTACAAAAAGAATACATTTGATCAAAGATAGTCTTTCGAACAATATTTCACGAACTAGACTTGCGACAAGCGTTGGCATGTGTTTGATTGAAACGAAATTCATCAGTTGATTTATCTACTAAATTATGAAAATCTCCGATCGAATCAGGAGTATTCGAGGGATACCATTGATGACCGACCAAACATTTATTGAATTAGTATCATTTGTATTTTGCTTTCCCACTGAAATTGTAGTCTAATAAAGCATGAATTTTTCTCTTGATAGTAAAATGTCATTTCCTAGTTTATATTCCATGTGAAAACATGTAGTTAAACTTATAGGTTGGACCTTCATATACTCGCAAGCAGACTTTCAATAGAATATGATTCATTGGAAGGCTCAAGTGACACCGCTGAACTGAAAGATTGTTCATAGTATTCGTGCGTGCAAAATAATTTGTTTCAGTTGAAATGGAAAAATCAACGAATCTCTTGTCGTTGTCACAGAGAAATGAGAAAATTCCAAGATCAAGATTTTCAGAATATATCTTGTTCTTCAACTTCCGACTTTATTAAAATATAGAAAGATATTGAAATACTATACTGATCTCAGATATGATCGATTAGATAATTCGATTCATCAGAGTGCGGGTGTTGGTCTTCTGGATAACTAAAGATACACACTCTTACTCATATACATTCGCCTACATTTTAACCTACGCCGTTCTCTCAAATACTTGTGACGTCAAAGAGTTATAAATATATATTAATCAAGTATTCCAAGGTTGGAATTTGTCGGAGATAATTTTTTCAAAAAGAGCTTTTATAGATATATTTGTATTGAGATGCAATCATTGAAGGGAAAAGACGTATTGATCAATGGATTAAAACTCCTTTCGAAATGCATCATACGATGACTTAGTTTTTGCTCACATATCGTAAAAACGCTCATACCTTCCATAATGATTTCAGTTGCTTGCAATAATCGTATAGTAGTGTTTCTGGTACGATGGATCTCAAGGTCAGAATACTGCTTTCACGTTCCTACTTTTTCCGCTACGTTTCTGCACAATAGATATTGAAAGCTACAAGAAGATAACAGAAAATTATTGGAATCTTGTCGAAGGCCAAGACAGAAATTGACAATCTGCGGTTCATCGGTCAATCGCACAATGTGACGAAGAGAACTAATAATGAACAATACTTCAAGCATAAATCTCTGAATTTCTCCTTGCACATTATCACATCAAATTTTAATTCTTTTCCGTCAAAGAACAAAATAAAAGCACTTATTTTTGCGTTACGTGATTTTTTCCTGAATAAAATCTATTATTTGAAATTAGACTAAAGCTTATAGAATCTTTACCATGTGACAAAGGTTATTCTACTTGAGAATGAAATTAATAGCTCATAAAGGAAGTTTTCATTTGTGCACAGATTTTACCTTCAGATGCAAAAGAGTTACAGTTTAATCGATTCATCGTATTTAATCAACATGATTTTTGAATGATCGTATTTGTATGAAATTTGACTTCTCATACTCTCGTTTATTCATCACAACAAAGAACCTTTAGAAAATAATCTAATTCGGGTTATGAGAACAAAAATGAAAATTGTTGAATATTGAATTCATGGAAAATAAAGCATTTTATTTCGAAATAGTTGGAGGACAAAAATGAAGAATTCTCAAGCCTTATGTTAGTATTTTCCTTTGATTCAAAAATCAGAAAAAAGACTATTCTAAATCCTTAAAGAAGACCTGCCATACCAGGCAACCCTATTATGATGAGAAGGATAAAAACAAATCCGATAATCGGATCTTGAAAAATGACATAAAATGACATGTGTATTCAATCTTTTAACATACTATACACGTCTCTGATAGAGTGTTGTTGTGTCGACGGTGACTGTGTGTGTGGTGCTGTTTATTGATTAAGGTTATGAATAGTATTATCATAATCGTCGAAAAGCAGTTTTTCAAAAGTATCGACGCACGAATAAACAAAAATTTCCTACTAGTATACGCTGTGTTTCTATATGATTTTCTCACTTATCGATATATATATATATATATTGGCGAAAAACCAAAACTAATATTATTACTGTCTTTTCAATTAATTCAAAGTAATCAGAAATAATTTCTTTCCTTTCTTGTTTTTTCCCTCATCGCATGGGTACTGATTACAAGTTATACTAGAAAATCTATACAAGTTTGATTCAAACTCAGTGAATTCCCCATATTTTTAATGACTTATACTCTCGATCGCGTTTTCAGAAGGTAACACATACCAAATTATGTGTATTGGAAATGATTATTGGAGAAAAAAATGAACGAAATTATAAATTGAAATTGAAATTTGTGATTGTAAATGTATCTATTTAAGATGACACGAATGTTTTAGTGACAAGAAATATATGAGAATAAAACGGTATTATTGTTCACTTGAGACACAATAGAAAACAGAAAAGAAAATACATGTTCGCTGAAAAGTGTGATCAATACAAAAGTTAGAACAGAAAAAAAAGCTCGTTTATGTGTAAAGCGAACTAGTAACCCAATTCCATCGTACTAATGTATCCGTGCTCACAGAAATTTATATATTTTCTGAAAGGCTTTACATTCCTGTATTATGAAGGAATTACTTTAATAATGTCAGTGTGTGTGTGTGTGTGTGTGTGTGGTTGTATGAATTCCATTTCAGTAACACTCTGGCCCTCACTGGTATATTCTTCATGAACAATCGAGAAAATTGATCTTTTCGTTTTTCGTCTTTCATTTTCTCTATAAGCTGCTTTTGTGAAATAGGTTTCCGGCAAGAATACACCGCAAGCAAATTAAGATTCTACTCTCCTAACTAATGCTACCGGTATTGACCGTTTACTTTTTGATAGAAGAAATGAGGCGAGTCGTGGATCCGACAGAGTATAGTGTTTACTGTGTGTGCATTTGGGTGATGGTCAATGTAGCTGCAGGGTTCGAGAAAAGAAAACATCCGAACATCCACACTGATTAAGATATTTCCGTGACTGTTCCACACAATATAAACGTCCATGTAATGGTTGTCACAAGACGAAGTCATATAAATGCATTCTATTGTAGAAATTCAGATTTATATAGTTCTTCTTCATAGAAGGTAAAACATCACCTAAACGAACATATTTATAACAGACTGACATCAAAACCATCTGAAAAGAAACCATAAAAAAACTAGAGATGCAACAAAGTCAAAGCTTTGCGATTTCTTTTTGATAGGTTTCGATTCAATTTGAATATGGATTAGGGTTCGTATGTGGGTGGTTCAAATTTATCTATACCTCAAAGTTTTGAGCAGATGGATTTTCAGCAACAACGAAATACTTCACAATTGACGCGTCATGTTTGCAAATTATTTTAAAATTTGCATTTCGAAACTAATCTTTAAAACATTTTGTGCAGTTTTTCACAGTTAGTTGAGTAGAACCTAATCTTAACAAATCTAGGCGATCCGAACCAATCTGAGACCAAATAAAAGCCTGAATCGAGTCGGAAATTCAAATCTTAGATTTTTTCACTCTTGTTTTTAGAAAAGTTGCCTTTTCCTATTTCATTGTGTTCAAGATGAGTTGTAACAATTAACACTAGAAATATCTTGAAGAAATTACATCACAAATAAGATACATTCATATGATTACAAAAAAAGCTATGAATAATTCTTCTTGTAAAATATTCTGTACAGTTGAACTCGCCCAAACGCATAGAACAGCCAACATGTACTAGTATTCGACCGTGATACAACTTGTGTGTAAACATGTAGAAGTGAGAAAATCAATTAAAAAATTTGAAAGCATTTTACCAAGAGAATAATCATGTGTTACATTTTTTCCCAAAGAATCTTGTCTGATTATGTCATTGATACGCGAAAAAGAAGTGAGTTCATACTCATTTTATCTTCAATGGGTTGAATCATAGATAAATTCTGACTTATCAAATGAAAATATTCTTGATGTGGTTGTCAGGAGACACACGCCAAACAAGAATTCTTCGTAACTAAAAAAGTTTTTTTCAAAACATGTTCTTTTATTCTTTAAAAGTGTTTTTAAACTTCAAATAAACAATTAATGGAAAAGCAAATGAATAACACGCATGCAAAAACAAAACGAAACTGTATGTACACAAAAAATGATCATGTAGTCACTTTTTTTTTCTTTGTTACAATCGGCTGGCACCTTTGGACGGCTAGTGACAAGGAAAACATTCAAAAACTCACACACGCACACATAGAAAAAAAAACAGTTCGAACGCCTCAAATTACAAAAAGACGATGAAAACACTGTACAGAAACTGAATGGAATGTATGAAGTACGCTCATAAGAATTGTCTATAGTTAAGACGAAGAAAATGTTCTCACAACATCATTGTGAATAGTCACTATCATAGGAAAAGGAAGTTTTAATCGGGTTAGTAAGTGACGAATATTTGCTTGATGAGGATCACGTATGTACCATTCTCGTAATAATTGATAAGTACATTCTTGATTTCCTTCTGATAAAAAATATCTTTGATTTAGATCCTCTAGATCGATTTCAGAAAAACAAGGAGATAATTCACGACCAATCGATTTCCATAAACAGCGAAGAGGTTGGGCTAGACGATGAATAAGTTTCATATCACTTAATATCAACTAAAAACATACACACACAAACATATATATAAATACAATAATAAATTCTTCTTACATTGCATTCGTCACTTATATTTAGACGAGATTGGTCTGATGATAGAATACAGCCACATTGTAAAGAGGAACAGATTAAATTATCGTCATTTTTCTGAACAAGAATTGAATAATATATATTTATTCGTTAAGGCAAAATTACTTCTCCGGCTCAATAGATCAAATATTCTTACATAAACAGATAAAAAGGAACCTCTTGAAAGTGACATATGAATTTCTGTTTCTCTTTCTTTAATAAAATATACAAAAGAAATTATTTGTATTGCATTCGACCACTTTTGAACTTGTCGAAACGTCTTTCTAATATTTTCGATGTATAATCTAATAAAATCTTTTCTTTTCTTTTCTTGACTTGACTTTGTCGTATCTCTACCTGAAGTCGACAGTTTGATTTCTTTAGCAATAAATTATGCAAATAACGCATATTTTTTTCTTCTTCTTTTTCTTTTCATTCACAATATATATATATATATACTATTGATACAGCTTCATGTCTCATTTTCTTTCTATATGTATATTGACATACGATCATCATTCTTTCGCACGGTTTCTCATATCAATCTGAGAAAGAACAATATAAAAGTCTGATTACTTATTTCAACCTCATTAAACATAGTCTATGCAGATACCAACCTGATGTGACGAAGTCAATAGAATATCATACTGTGATTTCAAATTGAGATTGAGTTCGAATATAGGTGGATTGTTTGTATAAGATCCGTTCGATGGATCTAACGATTCAATAAATAATTTACCAATAGCACCCGGACCAATTTGACTGTTCTAATTGATTAGAATAAAAATAGGAAACGAAAAACAAACATTTATGATTGATTTTATACATAGGGAATTTACGTTTACTTTCAAGATAAGAGCAAACTGTTTATCGCTATGATTATGGTACGGTTGATTTCGGATGGTTTCCAGTTTAATTAGAGATGGGTCTTCGTGAACATCAATGTCAGCACTGAATAAAGATGAAACAAGACGCACACGAATAACACCTTGACAAACAAATATAAAAATAACATAACGGAAATATTTCATTTTCTATTTGAAATTCAAAGAATATCCGTCGACTTCTAACCTGCTTTAATTGTTTTTGGTATTCGTGTTTGTGCAATTAGAATTGAATCAATGTCATCGTTATCATTGGTTTGTTTATTGATGGATTTAACAATAACATCCAATGAGCATTTTAACGTTGATGGAAATAATCGAAGATAAACTTGACAATGAAATTGTTGTTCATCGTCGGTGTCATTGATTCTTTTAATTTTTCTTCGATGTTCTAATGATCGATCACATGTTCGAACGAATTGCTTTTGTTCGTCAAAGTTTCGGAATCGTTTGATACTTTTTGTAATAGGAAAAGTAATATTGTCATCAAAATAGCATCGTTTCATTTCGCGTTGAGATATTGTCGCCATTATTAACATGACGATCAATACAGTCGAAACGCATGCCAACAATTCTAAAAATGAAATAAAACAAGTCGAGTAGTTGATAGACACACTTTATCGCATGTATCCCGAGATATATGATCATGATGACAAGATGCCACTTGTGTCTTATCTTCTCGCCAGTTCACTTGACGAGATCAAAAAAAAAATGAGGGAAAAAAAGAACAGGTATCTTTATCTTACGAAGAAATAATACTTATATAGGTGGGTCAGTCGAAGAAAAAGAATGATGAGATAGAACAATAAAACACGATGATGTTCATTATCTTACACGAATCATCAGTGCAGCGATACTAATTGAAGCATTCCTTTGACAATCAGTCAACTAATGATAGATGATGTCGAACAGGTGAGTTAATTAAAACAAACAACTGCTCTCATACGAGTTTTTCATTCTAATTACCATAAGGTTTGTTCTGTAAAAGAATAACACCTTTCTCTCATTCTTTATGTATCTTTTCATGTTGAAGAAAAAAAAACGAGAGAAGACTTTTGTTTACACTCTTAAAGAACACAATAGACATTGCCTCTAACATTTCTTTCTTTCCCCCCTCTGTCTCTCTCTTTTAGGTACTTGAAAGAGCAGCACTAGATGAGAAAGAAGGATCCACTTTCCATTAGTCAATTCAAGATGAAACAATACTAGTCCATTATAAAAAAGACAGAGAGAGAGAGAGACAAAGAAAGACCTCTCCTGTTTTCGTTGCATTGTTATTATAAGACGAAGAAATATTCTATTTGGTTAACTACTCAATGATTTTCATCGAAACTGTTTGAATAGATCTAAGCTGATTTTCATTTCGGATTAATAAGATTTTACTTATCTATGTAACATCGTTCAATACTATTTATGTGGTTGCATTTTCTTCTCACCTGTTGAATATCCATCATTATGATGAGAATGAGATCAAGATGGTGTTGTTGTTGTTGTCAAGACTTCACATACATACACAGACACACGCACACGGCTGCACTGTAGAATTTTGTTTGACTTTGAAATAAAATGTGCGGTGTGAGTCGTAGTAAAAAAAAGAATAAAAAAGAAGTTTCTCTCGTTCTGCTTGTGTTCCTTCGTAGCCAGTCAGTCAATTTATCTTTCACAACAGCTATTCTCGTTTACGTGTACTTAGCGACAACATGTGTGCGTAGAAGTGAATTTTTTTCAACATCACTTTTTTTCTGTTTAACAAGACGAAAGAAAGAAAGAAAATTAAGATAAAACAGACCACCCTTAGACAAAAGGAATGAGATTTCAATGTACTCAAGTATAATTAATGTTCTGCGAAAGAATATAGATGATTCGATCATATTACAAAGTGAACAAACTTGAAAATAAACAAGATGAAAAACTTAATATCGATGTCAACAATGTTTTTTTTTTGGAAGAGCGAGGGGGGGGGGCGAGAGAGCGAGGTGGGCGGCGAAGAGTGAAAAAACAAACTCAGCCATAAGAATCGACATTCTATGGATTGTCACCGACAGAATTCAACTTTAACTCTTATGAAGTGCTTATTGAAAATAACGAGCTGTTCTTCTTACTCTTTTCCGTTCCTCTGCATTATCCGTTGTAATAATCATCGAGAATTTTCATTCCGTCATGTGCAGTGGAATTCTCTCAGTGCTTATGCAGTTCAACTTTTAACTTTTTTTTTCTTGTCGATGTATGGTCTATGAAGAAAAAAAACGGCAATGGAAAGAAAAAAAAGTAGAAGAATGCACATGAATGCATGCAAAATGAAGAGGAAAGAAAGGTGTTGAAGAGAAGATGAGATAAAGACGTCAGTTTTTACGGTCGAACAGCTCATTTCTTTTCTTCTCTTTGTCGCTATGGGCGATGGTTGTGCATTGTCTTTCTCGGTCTTTTCCCTTTTTTTTTATATAAAAATAATTGCGCTCACGGGGGCTTTATCAAAGAAAAAAACACTGGAAAATGAAAGTGTGACTATAGACAGGAAGTACGGGTAACCTTTTGAGGCTACAATCCGATAGAGTAGACGTTATATGTTTGTTAAAGGAAAGTGGAAAAGGGCTACGCTGTCAGTTAGATTTCTTCTTCTTTTTTGTTTTGTCAAGCACAAAAAAGAGAGATTGGCAGCTCAGTGAATTCTCCATTTTTACGATTCAATCATTTATCTAGAAAAAAAAACTACTTTTTCTGAAAGAAAAAAGAGAGAGTTCTTCACATGAGCAGCTATATGACTCGTATTTTTCAATTCACATAATGAACAAATCTTGTTCCTGTTCTATTTCTATTTCCTGTCATTTAGTACCGTATGGATTAATCAACATGCACAAATCATTATCAGCACTAACGCTATATTCTAAACGTCTTGGATGACGCGACAAGCACTACTTAGATGCATTAAATTTCAAATATGCACGCACACCTTTTCGTAATTGCTTTAAATGAACAATGACATTGCGTGTGTATGATGAAGAATAAACACAAAGATGACTGAAAACTATGAACTCTCTATGGAATATAGAAACTGCCGTCAATGCAAAGAGATCAGAATATATGATGCTTATTTGAAATCAATAGAGTTTTATGGACTAATACAATCAGATCAACATTATGATCAGAACTAAACTTGTTCTTTTTGTTCTAAAGATTGACAGTCTATAATACTTACTGACGAACGTTACAGAATCGTGTAGTTCGACATGTGTAATCACGTGTAATGGCCAAGAAAGTACACCAGCTTTAGAGCGAGCCTTGTCTATCCTGCATGTACAAAAACAGAAGAATCTTGCTTCAGCAAGTAAGACTCGAGGATGAATGACTGAATCGTTGACGGTATAGAGATCAATTGTTTGATTTTAATTCAATGAAGTTCTGATCCATGAGTGAAATGTATCCCGGAATACTTAAAACAAAGATGGGCATTTAGAGAACAATCTTTAGTAGGCATCGGATAGAGATGTGTGTTGTTCACTGTTGAAAAATAGAAGAAATGAAATTGCATTGAATCGTCAATGTCAGATTCTTCGAACAACCTTGTTTAGACTTTATCATCAAATTTCTAAAATAGACAACATAGTATACGGTTGACATTTTAGAATTTTAATATTTAATAGTGCGCCAATTATCTATACGCGTTTGCTGATAAAATGGTTGGCTAATCTTGAGTTATTAATATTTTACTACTAGTTTTCAGCAAATTTTTGACAAGAAATCACCTTGGAAACAAGATAAAATGTTGCTATCTTTATATGAGCCTATCGATCGGCCTGGAGGAAACTCTGGAAAAATCTACAATGAATTACTCGATACAATTTTGCCTTCTCCTTTAAATGGTAAAAATAACACATCTCAATCCCGCGTCAATAAAGCATGATTCTAAAAACACTCATCCTTCTTTTTATTTGAAATAGATATCAGTATTTAAGCAGTTAATTGTAATACAAAGATTAGTATATTCATCACGTATTCACATCGATGACGTATCATTTATTTGCTTGTATCAGACTCTTAACAAAAGTCAACAAAGTTCATCTTGGCCTTATGAAAACACCTCAAAGGTTTTCGCCTATATCCGACTATCTTCGGAGGAGTCACTTAATGAGATTTCAATAGTAATTCTTCCCATGACAAATATTTATCACATTTCATTTAGCTTTTGTGAGAAAAATGACACGTGTGCAAACGCTTCCGTGTGAGATTGCATCGTCAAGAATAATCGTTTAAGCACGTGTGACTGCTCCAACGAGTGATCTGTTCTATGAAGCAAGACAGAAAAGTAGTTTCGAGCATAATTGGAAAGAAATCGGGATACATTTCTCGTACTCTTGTTCTCAACACGGAAAAATATGCCATTACAGGTCTTGTTTGGCACATTGTTACTCCCCATCCTCACTACTGTCTACAATAAAGTTTGTTCATACACAATTAAAGACTGAATACCACTAAGATTCGATTTGAATATCTGAAAAATACTTTCTCTTGACGATTCTACGGAAAATATAAAATCTACAGATTGTTTTACTTCATAATTATGTTGCAATTGCACAATTCCCTTTTTTCCAGTATCTATTCGATCAGATTGCTATAATCGCTTTAATTTCTATCTATGTATCGTATGTTGATATTTTATGAACGCAAGTAAAAGTCCAAGAAAATTCTTGGAAGCCCAAAACTACGAGCATCAATGATGAAGCCATTATAAACAAATGTTTAACATCTGAAAGAAAACATCGTCGAAAATTTGTGTAAAAAGCCAATAGTTTGAACGACATAGGATGTATTTCACGACGAATTGTGTTCCTATTCGTAATTATTCGAACTATTTATAGAAAATTTCAACGTAAAATTAAATTGATCATTGGCAACAATTAAATCAAATTCTTATAGTTGATATCGATGCCTGAACACTAATTCGTGGAAAACTTAGATCTACGTAGAACTAGCACAGCTCGAGTGCAAAGATAGGGTAGATCAATAGTTGGAAAGACCTGCCTAAACAGTTGACATTTAGAATATGAACTCATTACTAGATTAACTTTTACTAAGGTCGTTTTAATCTCAATTTGCAATCAGAAAAAATATAATGATGACATAGAGAGCAAGAGCATTTTTTATGAAAGAATATGCTGTCGGATGCTTCTCCTGTTTTCTTATTGATTGACAGAGTGTTCATTAGACATCCAGAACGATTGTCTTCAACAGCAAAGTGTCGATTGAAAAAAAGATCATAGAGAAAATCGTGTTCTCTCTTGATGACCACTCGTACGTATCGACGAAATGTTGGATCCTAAATCTTTATATTTGACCTACTAATATTTCAAATACTTTGCAAATGCCACGTATTTCTTTGAATTTCTACTAGAAGACATACGATGGATTTCATGACCATATGGTTATTTTAGATAAGTTCTACTTCAATACAGTGTCTAGAACATATAATAACATAGTTCATCTGTAGATATGGTTTATCATCTCAATGAAAAACATACTGAAAAGATATGAGAATGAATGGCCGTGTTTTTTATACGGAACGGTACAATGAATAAAATTATTCCACAATGTTCTTTGCCCGGATTAACGCGGAGAAGAGAGAAATAAAAACAACTATCGAAATTCGATAGGCAATGAAGCAAACATAAGATCAACGACTTTAGTTCGATCTCAACAGCTTTGATTCGTTAAGTAGAGGCCTACGTCTTCGAATTCTCACATTGCATTGGTTCTAGCATTGCGTCTTTATAGAAAAGATAGTCAATGATGATTATACTGTTTTCTACTGTAGTATATTGTTTTTGCTTTAAAAAGTACATTTACATTATTTAAATACAAAATAGATTAGTAAGTTCATAGATAAAATAGAATTTTCCATTGAATATATACAAATTTGAAACATTCATTTAAAATAGACTTTATGAAATCGATGAATTCCCCTGTGAATATTAGTAATTCACATTTTCTTTGATTATGAATCTTTGGTATTTTATGGTTTTCCTATAGTGAAAATTTCTATTTTAAACAAGGAGACAGTGGTAAAATATTGGAAACGCTGAACACTGAGGAACATGATGGACAGGTGAAAGGGAAAAGCAAGGACTTTCTAATCATGAGAAATTTTCATTGTTTTTGTCAACATAATTCCAGGGTTTTAGTCATTTTTTGGCCCTGCAAAGATCAAAACCATTGCTCAATTCTCTCTCAGCTCTGATTAATTTTATAGAAAATTTTCCTTAATCAATCAACATCCTGAATTATCTACTAGCCTACAGTTTCAACCTCGAAGCTCTCATAACACCTCTGTGCATATAGAATGAATCTATTTCGTATATTTTCAGTTCAGGTATACTTACAAAATTTTTAAACAGGCAGTACATCACGAATTTATTATTTATTCCTTAGATATTTTGCGACAGAGAATGAAAATCATTGGGAATATTGTTCTGCATCAATATCCCACTTCATGAATAAAATTGTACGCATTTAAAACCTATCTTGTATAAAGCATTAGTTGCCAATTTGATTTTGATTTTCGGTGTGAATGAGGGGAAAACGATTTGAGTGTCAGTGCGCAAGGAAATTATCAGAAAGTATCTCATCACGTCCATACTCAAATGGTGATGTGAACGTTTTCAGTTTCGAAGTTTTCCTCCGTAACCTAAACCGATATCTATAATATTATCTGGATGTCGTGAATAGACAATGTGAGTCAAAAATTTTCAACCAAACAAATACAATTTATAAATATTTTGAAATATTCAACGAAGAACAAAAACTAATTGTTACAAGTCCGATTCTCCTCGTGTATTTTGATTATTTAATAAAATTTTCCATTGAATCGTAACTTTACTTTGATATGACCACAAAAGCATTTGTAAGATTGACGACATAAAATATATACTTGTTAATGTCCATAGACGTGTTAAAAATCCATACGGTGCATTATTACGATATCCAATTGTATATAAAGTTTCATGTGCCGAGAAAATAGCTAGAAGATTAGTTGAATACTGCTGATTACTTTCCATCATATCGAATGTATATAGCATTGAACCTGAAAAGATTAATAACCAAAAAATCCCGGTTACGATTTGTAGAAATGTCCAAAGACATTGTGTGATGGCATATAGACAACATCGGATATCAATCAAATGAAAGCCTAACTGTAATATACGAGTAGTACGACACATATGAACGAAAATCCATAGAGAATTGTAATTCGACACGTAAACATTTGTTATTGGACGTTGAATGATAAAATAACATAAAATACCTAAACAGAGGATATTTGCATAAATATATTCATGGGTCAGGCGCATCCTTTACCCAAACATGAAATCACATTAGTTATCGAATTCGGATATTTTCCTAATTGTCTTTCTCTATTGATCTTTGAAGTAAACTTAGAAATTTCAGATATACTAGAATAGAGGAATAAAACTCCATCGATGAAATAAATCGTCATCGTAAAGAATTGACAAGAGTCAATAAAAGGATTTTTGTTAAGAATTAATACTTGTCGATACAAATCAATAGTTAAACAACATCCTGCAATAAATAATCCGCTTAGAACTAATATATTGAATAATTGATGAAGAACAGGATTTTTCTTATTAATTGGACAACATGAATATTCATTTGAAGAAAAAATTAATGCAAGATCATTATGTTCATAATAATCGATTAGTGAGGTAGGTGCACCACATGTATGTAATCCATCAATTAAGTCTTTTCGAGATAAATAATCAGGTCGAACAAAACAACCTGTTTGAATATAGAGAAGATAAGCATTAAATATACACGGATCAACATCTAAATGGATTTGATCGTTTGGATCTCGTTTGAAAGCATTGAACTCAGATGACAATGATGATGATGAACTTTCGACCAATTGAAGAAATGTAGAAGATGAGAGTTCGAAAGATTCATTACGAACAATTAATTGGATCGTTTTCGGCTTTATTTCATTAATCATTTTATATAGACGCGCCACTCAAGCGCTTCATAATTAACTGTGATTGATATTTATTAAAATATATACTGTCAGACCATGAAATATTTCTACCTTGTAAATTTGCTGTATTTAAAGTCAATTATTCAGAAGATAACATTTGTACGAATTTCTATAAAGCGCCATTAATCGATTATTATGTATAAACAAGTAGGGCCAACAAATGTTACGTATATGAGGTAGAAGAAAGCTCATATTTATGACTTGAAAAATAATAGAAACAAGAGTCATTAAAAAGCTAGAATAATTCTAATCAAAATTTCTGGCATTTATATAGTATAGCGTTCTTTCGTATCTTCAATCTGAACTACATTCTACCATGAGTTTGGTCTGAATCAAAAATAGTTCCGTACGGTACCCTTGTGTTTTCCATGCAGTCTCATTCATATCTTCTAATGATGTTGATTTGTGATTAACTCGATCATGTTAGCATTCATTAGCGTATGTCCGATTGAATTAATATACATGATATTGCCTTGTAACTACGATTAAAAACAGAATACTTTTAAATATGCATCATAAAGTTATGGATTTAATCATACGAATTCTCACTGGCACATCAATTTGAATTATGCCAGCCTCCTAATTGCTTTAACTTCTGATATTTAGCGAGTCATAAGTATAAATATTATTTTATCTTGCATGAAACATTTTGATTCTCTAATAAATGTCTGATGCAATTTAATTCTACTAGAAGATAATAAAAAGACAAATAATATTGCGGTTCTCAAAACCATATCTAAACGCGTTTCTCAATATCGCGATTATAGTCGTATTTCCTGCGTTTCTCAAAACCGCTTCGAATCGCGTTTTTGAGTAACGCGGTTATAATCGTATACACTGTGGTTCTCGAAACCGCACATGACTGTGTTTCCGAATATCGCGGTTAGAATGGTATTCACCCGGTTTTGGAAAACCGTGTGTAACCCAGTATTGGAATACCGCGTTTGCAATTGTGTTCACTGCGGTAATGGGAAAACGAGTCGAAGCGCATTTTTGAAGACCGTGGTTTTCATTAACGAACCTGCGGTTAATATAAAACGCAACGAGAAAAACCGCGGATAATCGCAGTCTTTTCAATGACACTGGAATTTTCTAGGAAAAACCGCGGTTAGTTGAAAATAACCGCGGTTGACTGCGGTTTTTCCCTAAACGCTTTGTCGCTGTTGTGTGGTGATTGCTGTTCATTAATTATTTTTCCTGAGGTCTGTAGATGTGACACGAGCAAGTAATCGAATATGTTTATAGATAACTTAAGTCCTTTTTTTCAACATTGAGTGCCACAAACAGGTGGAACTCTAGTAATTAGTGAACATTGCATTCCGTTTGGAACATTAATCGAAACATTATTTATATTTAGAGCCAGCTCATAACACTGCAAGTTCAGTGGTTTTCTTGGACTTCTCTGAAGATTTTTCCATTCATTTAAAAGTGATGGGTGCTAATGGTCCAAAAATGAAGGCTGTTAAAGCAGGTGAGGCAAGTGAATTTTACTGGGCCTGTCAAAGAGTTGATTATAAGAAAGTGAAAATGATGGTATCCAAGCTAAATTATGAACAATTGAATCAAATAGAACCGAATGGTAGCACAGCCCTTCACGTAGCAACTTATAACAACCATTTGGAGATTGTCAAGCTATTACTGGAACATGGGTGTACGCGAACAACACAAAATAGATTCGGACTTACCGCCTATCAAGAAGCCAAGACCGAACAAATGCGCTTACTCTTCTATCGACCGAGTCATACACGCTTCGTGGACGATCATCCATGCCAATCATTGGGGCTATCATGGGATTCGGATAGCAGTGATAGTATGGAAGATATGCCTCCCAGCGATTGGCTCGGCTGTCATTCGGACAAGAACAATGCACATGAAGCTAACTTCATGGATGGCATAGCTCGTGCTCCGCTAATAATGAGAAAATTTCTGCAGGCTCGATTGGAAAAAGAATGTGATAATTCATTCAAACAACTTCTTGACAAAGCAGTAAAAGTAAACGATAAAAGCTACTCTGCGACCATTAAATATTATAATGAGTACAAAAACAATAAAACAGTCATTTCTCTGCTTCAAATATATACGCTAGAAACACCAATCTATCGAGCCTTAATACATGATTGCGACTCATTTACGACTTTAATTTACTTACGTTTGTCCGAGCTCACAGAACATACTTATAAAGGTCTCGCATATCGTGGTCTTCAAATGACTCGGGGTGACGTTGAAGCTTACCGATGGGCACTTAGTAAAAAAAAACGAGTGCTTGAAACGCGCACCATTCAGTCATTGTCAAAAAGCCAGCAAGTAGCCATTTATTTTATGAATCAATGGAAATCTCCGAAAAGTATTAATGGAATATTGATCTTCCATTTTCCCGAAGTTTGTCGAACCGCAATCGACTTAGACGGTTTCAGTGTATACCCTAATGAACAAGAAGTGACTCTTTTACCATTCACACTATTCGAAGTTTTGGACATCGAGATCCAGCAAAATAGTCTACACGTGATTAAATTAAAAAACGTTTCAGTCAAGAAAACGAATATCTAAAGCTTCGTTGGACCTTACCTGATATAAACTATCGAACAAGAGTCAGAATATGACTTTAGAATGAGATAAACATCCGAATGATTCAAATTTTAACAGTCATTACGATTTAAAAGTTCTATTGAGCGTACTAGCAACGACCGACAAGAAAGATAATACACCAATCAGTAGCTTCCAGGAGAAGAGGGTGCAACTGTGGGTGTCTGTCAGTATCGGTTTCCGCTGCCCCCACTGCCTACAGTATAATTATCACGCACATTCGCACACAGACCTGAAACTACACACTCATACCTGCACTTCACGCACACCCACCCACACCCATGGTCCTAGATTGGACAGAAAAAGATAATTCACGACGAGAGAATAATGATCAAACTTGTTTTCATCGATTAACTCATCTGTACCGTTTGTGCAATGAGCGAGAGAAAGTGTTTCGATGAAGTGTAATCATTCAGTCGAATAGTTACTTTCTGTTCAACCAAGAGACTAACCACACATCAACGTTCGTCACCAGTTAACATAATCGGTATTCTCATTCTTTATTGGTTGAGTTACACTCAAAACGATGTTTCATTTTTAACAATTAGAATAACACATGATATGAAAGTAACTAGAGAAAGTTCGAATCTTATTTCGGTCCAATAAAATATTCTTTTTCAAATCGACTTGTCGAATTTTAAGAATTGGAAATTTCAGCACGAAGAACAGTCACACTATAAAAATAATTGATTATAGAAATTCAAAAGATCTGACAATTGTTCGATATTCCAAATAGAGTTTATCTGTGACCGGACGAGATATAATAGTTAATATTGAAATGGTTACAAAGACGATCAATACACATACGAATTCTGTCAAGAATCGTCAAAGTCTGTATCGAACCTGAACATTCGAGTTCGGTCTTCACCGCCATCATTTTCAAATAAAGAACAAATCATAGTTGATGTAGACCAAAAGAAAGATTACGCGATGCGTCCCAACATAACTCCAGGGGTACTACTGAACACGAAAAATGTTCTAAACATCGTGAAAAAAAGGCAACAATACTAGATAATAGAGATGTGCAGGGTAAGCTTTTCTCTTACCCTGTGCTCTGATAAAGGAATTTTTCTTAGCCCATTGTCCTACCCTACCCTGTAGGTTCTCTACCCTGCCCCTACCCAACGAGGTGCTTACTCTGCACATCTCTATTATGTAGTCCAAACAGTGACTATTCCATCTCGTATTTTCATTGGAGAAAAGTGTCCGATTCACTTCGAGTCACGGAAAAAATGATCGATATCGATCACTACTGGAGAACTCATTTTAGTATTTCGTATAGTTATAGAATCTGTCGAATTCTTCTTGTAAATCCTTTTTATAGTATGATCGTGCTTCGTATTTACATTTCCTGATTCCAGTGAAATTGTGTTCAATTTATATTTCCCTATAATTCATAAACACAATGACATAAGAATTCGACTAACATCATGAAAAGAAATTTATTTGTGTTTTGAATAATGTATGATTTACAATCATCAACGAAATGAGACAAGTAATTACAAAAAACCTTCACACAATCAGTTATTTATATACATCGGCCAAAAATATTTTACTTGGCGACAATTCGTCACAAAATATATATTGTTGTTTACAACGTGTCTTCAATGCATTTATGAAAGAAAACGTTGCAAGTTTACTGCCCCAATAGGCTTCTTGTTCCTTGTCTTGCTTCACTTCATATACATATGAATCATTCACTGTTTGAAAGAGAAAGTTTCTCATGAACCAGTCAAAATATTTATACTTCTTCAGAACCTTTGTGTCGAAGAGATATGAGGAATCGACAGTTCTTGCAGTCTTTTCGTAGGACAATGTAGATTAGTTTTAGGTGAGACATTCTCATCTTCACCTTTATGAGAACTTTGGTAAAATTAAATTATTTCGAAATGGAAGAAAAAAATTAAAAATTGAACCCAAAAATTTCTCTAGTATCATCATTCTATCGAAGAGAAAAAAATACTTGCATAAATCCAGTCACATGTTTCATTAGATGTCGCAATTTTTTTTAACAAAATTTGATATTCCTATGATCATAGTTTGTTTAGTACATGTACAATTGAGACAATTTATACGTAACATCGGCAATTATTTATCTCTTATTTTGATCGATCAATTTCTTTTTACATCGATGGCACGAGCAAACTGATTGCACGACTCTTATCGTCTTACCATAGTATTAAATCTGCAACATGAATTAAAATCTATTTTATGAATTTGAGAAACTGATGCATAGTCATCATTGAATAATAAATTGTCAAGCGCCCTATTTCATTTCAATGCATATTCAATATTCTTAACTAACACGATGCAGAATAAGAAATTATTCACTAACGAAAACTATGAATATGAACGAACAATGAATTGGCTTAGAGAAGCAAATCGTAACAATTCATATTTACCAAGCAGTGAATCAATTAGATGCGTAATATCGTCGTCGTCGTCATCGTTGAATCTTTTAGAAGAACAATGTTTAAAATATAAGAAACGAAACACAACAAAGATATCAATGAATACAAGAGATAGAAATAACAACGATTCTCTGAGTTCATTATCAACAACAGCGATCATTGAACGAAATCGAAAAGTTTTATCCGAAACGAACTGCAATATACTTGATATATTCGATGAGCATATGCATAAGTATGAACGAAAAGAAAATAGTGAAGTAAAAACAAAAGAGAATTCGTTTCTTTTTAGTCTTTGCTATATTCAACATGAGAAAGAATCTCTATTACCACGATTATATCCTTCATCGGATAAGCATCAGAAAAGTCTCATCAAATTTTTATTTGACAAAAAATTTCCATCATTTTTTGTTTGATTTTTTTCTAGAAAACGAAACGTTTCTCAAAATAATTATTTCTATTCGATCGTCATTGTCTTTCATCATCGTTCATTACATTTTACCAATACTTATAAAATCTTTTGTGCTTGTTTGAGATACTTATATATGTATATCTATATACGTATATACAAAAGCAAAGAACAGAAACTGAAATTTGATTATAAATACAATAGATCGTAATAACATCAGATTTGAAAGTGTGTCCACAATTTCAGTAGATCAAAGTTCATATTTAAAAAGCTATTCTGATTATAACGATCAGATCATTTTTTCCACGGATGAACAGCCATTAGTATAATTAAAGCGATAATGCAGATAGCAACAAAGACTAGAAGAAACGAACAAATAAATTTCTTTTTTCTTTTTCGAACAATCAACTAACCAATAAAGATCGTTAACTTATAATTTTGCCATCTCATATGTTGATGAACTCGTCTAGCTGTGCCACGAAAATGATATGATGTTGAATTTAAACTTTCAGCTCGATCATTCAATGCATCTAAATTATCTCCGCGTTGAACTAATTTTTCAACGGTTACTTTCAGAACGTCTGTGGTTGCAGCAACATCTGCACGTAAATCGTTTAGATTGTTACTTGTTTGATTGTTTTCCGGATTATTCATCTTAAATAATAAATACAACATTAAATAAATAGAACGAATTCGTATAATGACAAAAATCATCAAAACACTATTTGTTAAATGTAAGGGAATTCGTTAGTGACTGATTAAAACGATAGAAATAAAAATACAACATCTATGAACAATCATATGAGAACACGATTTATACAATAATGACCAATAAATTATTTAAACATCATTAAATATGTCTGTAGGCGGGGCTATTCGACGAGATGAACCTGAAAATATAAAAAGATCGATTAGTACCTCAGTAAAGATGTGTAAATATATTTTCAAAAAACAAACACATCTATTGTTATCACATGTGACACGAAACTTAGAATTTTAAGAGATCAAGAAATACAAGGCCAAAGAGATTGCGTTCATAAAACGTGAACATGTTTTTAGGATGATATCTATGTTTGCTTGCGAATAAAATGTATCGTGGACAATGACAAAGATCGGTTATGAGAAAGAAAATAAATTCAAATCGACAAACTTTTTCGATTCGAATTTTATCTCTCAATTCTTTTAGTTTTCTCATTATCTAAATTGAAAGCTTTTTACTTTGATAGAACTAGTAAGAGTTTCCATGTGAAAATGAACTTGTGTTATGAAAATAGGAAAAGCTTATTTCTCATTTGTGATGCTCGTCGAAACCATCTTGTGGTCTAAGACAGGTTAACATGAAGTGTACTTTACTGACCTTTATTAGTAGGTGGCCGTATTTACATAGTTCGTCTCAAAGTTAATTTCAATAACGAAAATAATTCGTTGAATGACATGTTTTTCGTCTATCAGTAATAATCAGTATTGATTGAAAACTTTATCTATTCTAAAGAACTCATCATCATTTGAGATTTTCGAAGGGGCAGGTGAATCTTCGATTCAACGCATAGTTTTCAATAGATGGATAATTTTAATTTAAGTTTTGTAATTTTCTTTCAAGTTTAACTCTCTCCTTAACCTTCAACTGTTCTAAAGTAGTGTTAATAGAAAAAAATATTCTGAAGAGTAACATTGACGAAGAAATCAGATGTTCATACAGGTTAAGAAGCAAAAAAAGCAGCAGTGAACAAATGTAGTCAGCGTCCAAAGTTTGAGAACAAATTTTCGTTTAAATCTATTTAATCTTGATAAGGATAAAATTTGAAATTATCTTACAACATATCATTCATTAGCGAGTCTTTCATTTTGAGTTAAACATTAAATACGAATGATAATTGCCAAAATGACCTTCCAAATCGGTTTCATTTTTATGACTGTCTATTCACTAAGCCAATACAACGTGTACACTAAATCTTGGATGAAACCTTTGTTTCATCTCGTAATATGAAAATAAAGTATGTTTTTCAAAAACAAGAATAGCATGACTAAAACTATTATGTCAGTGCAAAATCCATACGTATTGTTTCTCTCTCGACGAACGAATATCACGTGCTGATCTATATCAATCATTCATATAGCGTAGAAGTGACTTGTATTGACAGATGTCACTCTTTATAAGTTTTATTAAAAATTATTTTCTCACTTGATGAATATTATTCGAGTCTTTGATTTTCATCATTTCGAAATGGTTTGCCAAAACTTCTGGAACTGCTGAAAAAACTGAGCATCCTCATCGTCTCGTACGATTGATTATCTATTGCGTCAATACATTTTCTTTTTGTTCCGTATACAAGAAGTTCTGTGGATGTCCGTATTCTGCAATGATACCCGTTTCTCACTGCTTGAAACTGTATGAAAACGAATTATCGTGGATATTTTCGTGTCTTGGAGACGGAAATTTTGAGATTTGTAATGAAAGAAAGATGCATAATCTAGTTATGCTTCATCAATCATATCGGAAAACATCTGATTCTGTCTATTTTACAAGATATTCCTTCATTATCCATCAGTTTAATCTCTCACGTTGCATCAAAGAATGACCCAATGACGCGAAACCTTTGGCACAACAGGTTTATTGAATTTTATACCACTTACAAATCAATATACGTAGAGAATAAAAATGGGTAATTTAAAATTACAATTCGATACTCTTTTCAAATTTAAATGCAGAATTTTGAAATCCGTTTAACTCTTACTATTGTAGACCATACTTCATTTTCTTTGAATTCGTGAATGAAGATTAGCAAGAGCGGAAGCAACAAAGTTTATAGAGATATATCAAAGAATTATTCTATGTGTAAGAAAAGGTTTTTAATCAAAAACTCTTTTTTGTCTCAACTGTACTTTTTAAAATTCAAAAAGTCAAGTAGACTATATATTTTGAAGAGGTGAGATCACTTTAAAAACTCGTAGATAACTGGATTTCGTATCGTTTTTATCGGCTTCGTTTTAATCGAAACAGATGAAGTAGCAATACGAGAAATTAACTAATCAATTTCAAATCGAATATTCATTGTTAATATACATGTAGATTTAGAAAGAATATGGAATTCTGATTCAATATGACTCATCTTTGTTCCCGATAATGACTTTGTACGTAGAACAATATTGATTAGACATGTTTTGTCGAGACTTGCAGTTCATCGGGAGTTTTTTGTCTATGATTTAATGATAACTTTCTCAAATATTTTTCGATCAATTATTAATAGTTTATTGCAATTCTAGAACAAGAGATAAACGTTTGTCTCTTCCTAAATGCTTCGATCTTTGTCACAGATTTGATTTCAAAGAAAAAACGACTCTTAATTTCATACGTTTGATTAGTTTCTACTAGCATAAAAACATTTTTTTGATTATTCTTTATTTTTGAAAATTGTTTACCTGATGCTATGGTCGAGTCTGAAGAAAGCGTTTGATTATTATTAATAGGTATCAGCGGTTCATCTGATGTCGATGATGATCTTAATTGTCGAGTTTCTACATAGAAACAATGATCAGCTGTTGAAATGATTCAAAGAAAAAACAAAGTTCGAACCTGATTTAAGATCTACTAGGTAATTCTCTCTCGATGCTATTCCCTTGTTAGTTTTCGTTGTTGATCTAAGACCATATTTTTCTTCTAATTCTCTTCTTCTATCGCGTCGTTGAGTTGCGGTTGTCGTATTGGCCATGCTTGTTGGTTCTTCGCTTCCACCATAATTTCTTCGTTCTAAACATTTATTTTCACAAAAGAAAAACAACAAAAGAATTTTTACCTCGTTTCATTAAATTTTTTCCATCTTCAATATATTCGGCTGATATATCATCATCATCAAAAAATTGTCGAACACCAAATATATGTAAACAACGAGAACCAAGTCGAAAATATGTGCCCACACATAATATGCATATTAACATTGGAAAGTAAAAATTGAAACCTTTGGAAATCATCGGAATGACATTCATTCCACCCATTATCTAAATTATTCAAAGGAACATATTTTCTTTGTCTACTTAGTTCTATTACCGTTGTAAAAACCGTTTCTTGTCGATAAGTTTGCTTCGTAATGGCTTGATCCATATGTATCATACCAAGAAAATTGTAACTAAGCGGAGCTGTTAAACGGCATAAAAATGTTGCAGCAAATATTAAACTGTTCTCATCCGTTAAATGATAAAGCGATAGATAAAAATAATTGAATATACGCATGCGAAATATCGTGTAATATGCACATGAACATAAATATGCAAGACTCAAACAGCAAAATACCTATTTAAACAGTTCGATTTTGATTTTTATGGAGGCTACAAACTTCGAAAACTAATCTTACTTCAATAGTAAAGTAATCATAATGACGTCGAGCTAGATTAACGCATTGAGCAAATATCGATAGAACTGGTTTCGTACTGAAAAATGTCATTTCAGACCAAATAACTATTATTGATATACATCCTAAGACTATGCCAAGAATACGGAGAAGCCATGCTCGTAGAAGACAGAATGTGTACCATTCTAAATAATGTAGAAATTCAATAGAATTAAATATATCAAACAAGAACATTTTTATATTAAAAAATGAACGAGGAAACCTCTCCAGATGTTCATCTTCAGTTTCAATGAATTCTTCCCCCATGAATACTAACTGGTGTTCGGGTTAATACTCTACGAAGATTAGAATGTATATATTCAATCATGTTATCAAAGTTTTGAAAGTTTGCTTTTCAAGGCAATCACGGGTGAAGGATCTTAATGATTTTTCATCTTAATCTAGAGATCCCATGCACTTGATGCATGAAAAAAATCTGTATTTTGAAAGAAACAGATTTTGTTCAGTATCTCTAATTATTTCCTACTAAAGCTCTCGTACAGCTAAGAAGTAGAAATGAGCAAATTATTAGATGAAAATTCAAACGATGAATTCTCTCGGATGGTTGATGTCCTCTAGAAGTTCGTTTCAAGATGATATTCATTCAATATTTTCTATTGAGCAACAGAAAACTGTCGAATTCTTTGAATTTTCGGCTCTTTTTGTTCTCTAGATATAGAAATTTTTGCTCAATTGTTCAACAAAAATCTCTAATAACTCGCCATATATACGTCTTCAGACACGACAGACTAGAGCATTTGAAAGTTTTCTCGTTGAGAACTTTATTCTTGCAAAGTTTGATATCGAAACTCGAAAGTTGATTGTTTTGATGATCCGACTTGGGAATAAAGTTTTCTATTGAACAATTCAGTAAAATGTTGATATCTTGATAACAACGATCCAAGAAATCAAACTATTCAACATATTTCTAATATTCAGTAGTACGCATAAAAAGACTATCGTCACAATCGGTAAGCTTTGTCTATCAGTCAAGTCTGAGTATGTAACGGATTCTCCTTAATCTTTTACGATTATATCACATCATACCTGTAGAGGATAATCATTTCTACTTCGAGAGAATCTTCTGCTGAATTATTTTCGTAAGCCGTTGCGGTTGTCTTTGGTTTGACAAAAGCAAAAATAGGAAAGCGAAACAACGTTTGAGAATTTAAAAGGATTCAATTTTCAGGTCAGTTCTGACTTCGCTAAATAATGACGACAGCCTGTGATCTGTGAATGCCGTCAATCGAAAGAAGGAAGTCTACTGTTATATGTTTCTGTCCGATAGTGTAGAAGACGAAAATTACTTTCTAAAGTTATTTTATAAAAATATGAAAAACTTCGCTAAGAGTCAGAAGAATTTTTGTCTAAACTCGTTCTATCTACGGGACATGTAGAAATGTTACATGCTCTATCAGTGTTAATTATTCAACTGATAACCATTGTATGTATGATGCGCATGTTTTGATCAATCCTCTAACTCAAGGGTGGAGCAGTTACTTTAGCAAGAGAAACTCATTTGCTAAGCGATTAACAATGTTACCTAGAATGTTTAAGATAAAATGAATTTTGTTTTCGAGTATAGACCAATATTTTTTTCATCCTTAAGAAAACCTAACGCTTTAGACGTTTCTGTATCAATTATTTGCTGAAATAATATGTAATATCAAAAATGATGTCATCGATTCGAGATATATTTGATAGCAGGTATTCTTTTGTGACTCGCTTAGGTTCGTTTGTACAAGTTTCACGAATATTGCATAGATTTCAATATTACCTAAAGTAAACCATATTAGAAAACAGTAATTTCTTATCTGAACACTGCTGTTTAATGCCAATGTTCGAATATGTTTAGAACTTGTGAAATTCATACGACTCACTTTACTTATCTTGAATGGATAACTGTTTTATTTATTTCTACGTTTGAAATTTAATTATAGGCACAGTTAAAAATCTCCCATTCCTTTTGTATTATTAAAATTTTCCATTATAATTGCAAGCGAAAACCTTATTTGACTGTATGTTTTTAGAAGAGCGATGAACTATGAGTTCTTGATTCGTAGAGCATCATCACACACTCATTATCTTGTTCAACATTTTTCTGTTGGAAAGTAATTTGGATTCATCTAGGATAAATTTTCATTTCTGGGATGATATACTATGTTGCAGAATTGTAGGCTTTGTCCTCGGAATAGACGATGATTTCCGAAACTCATATACAATATTCTACATTAGGATATACTTCATAAATTGTTGATTTATCGTGAATATATCTAATATTCAATAATGAAGTTTTCCTGTAATAATTCGAGATACTATCTATCGTTCATTGAAATACTGTCTTTATGAAATTAGATTTAATATGCAAGGAGTTTAATAGAAAACAGCTTGCTTATAGCATCTCTTTTAGAACTAGAAATACAATTCATTTCCTATGTACTAACTATATATTTGAACTATTCTTGTATTCAGCGAAAAATTCTAAGACACTTGAGTTCGTTTGTAGATGTATAAAAGCATGTTAAATGAATGTTTTCTAGTTCCATTTCATAATACAAATAATCAATAATTTTATGATGTTTTAAGTCAGAGATCAAACGAGTACAGAGGTTGTGGCGTCGACTCAACATCCAATCGAAGTCTGTTGAATCCACATGAATCAACGTTTGGACCATAGAAAAGTGAGTCTTTCATGAAAAATAGCTCGTAAAATACCATCCTATAAACACCGGAGTATGTTGTTCAGAGTACTGTTTCGAAATAGAAGTGAAAAAAAATATTCTTCCCTTTCATCTATGGTCTCTCTATTAGTTAAATATGTTGAGAAGAATTTTCATATCATTGATTATTTTCGTTAGTCAAATCGTTCCTTCAGAAGGTCTTTCTAAGTCTACGATCGTATCTAAACTAAGAGAAAACAAATAATTTCTTTTAAACCAATAATAGTTATTATTTTGTGTCGATCGAATATTTGGTTTAATTTAATTCAAATGTGGATGAGAATGCCAATGAGAAAAATAGAATTCAAAATCAACAAGTATTCGACTTTCAATGTATTGCTGTTTGTCACGAAAGAGAAGTGGAAGATTAGAAACATGTAAAGTGGAAACCTTGAAAGTGTACCATTTTCACGTGCGCTACCAATGATTAAATCTAATTTTCTACGTTGATTTTTAAGAGTTATATTTGTGACATTGCACGGGGAATCTTTTGCATAGAGAATTATTTCGAACTATCATGCAATGAGAAAGATATTCACAAAATATTGAAAGGTTTATTTCTTTATATATCATCTATTTGTGACTAACACTGAGAATTGCGTGAAGTTGGTGATTTCATGAATGAAAGATTTTCAGGATTCAACAATTCGACTAGTTTTGAAATTTATTGTAAACAACAAAATTTAATCATGGTTCCTCGAATTTCAAAACTGTCGATCAAGCGTTACCGATAAAATTCTTATTCTTAGCTTACGTTGTAATTGAAGAGTAACTGATCTAATGAGATTTTTATCTAATCTCTAATCAATATCAATATGAAATCAATCTTTTATAATTATTACTGTTCTACTTGTGATTATGAATGTCGATTTAGAAATTCAAAAATCTAATTTATTTGCTGTCTCTACAATGCTCTCGCCGCAATGAATTCGAATTCGAGTACATAAAATAAAAGTTTATGTTAATCTTAGTTTCTTGTTTTACCTAATACGGGATGCTCATCAAATAATGTTTTTCTCAACCATGATCTTGGCAATGGACTTTGCTTGACAAATGAATGATTAGCATTGCTTTCATTGTTCAAAATATCCTCTAAGTAAAATGCTTCATTAATCATATGTACCCATGAAGCCTGCACTCGATGATGAATATGTTTATTCTTCTTTAAAAGTCTATGCAATTGAATTAATTGTTTTTCTGTCGGCAAGTCAATCAGTTGGTTTGTTGTTGTTGTTGTTGCTGTTCTATAATCTTCATAATCATCCATTGTTAATTTAACTCGATTTGAGTATTGTTCGGGAACTATTTTAACGATTTGTTCTAAGCATGGTCTCAATGGATCATTATATTTTATTTCGAGACATAATTTTGATACATCATTAACAAGAGATTCTAAAGTTTCTTCGACGTCTATTTTTTCATTATAAAGTTGTGATAATTTAAATTGAATATGAGAAAGCATATATAATGTTCGAGAATGATTATAAACAGTTATCGGCACTTGAACAAGACCATAGCCAAGCATTAATACAAGAAGGAAAAGACCCCAAGTTGTACTTGCTGCAATGACAGTTACCTAAAATCGATGGATCTATCATTCAATATTCACAATATATATGACTCAATCGATGAAAATCAAAGATCGTACTAAGATGATTGAAAGAAAATGCCAATGGAACCTATAAGATCGAAAATTTTTTTTGAACCTAGAAAGACATTCGATACGCTCGTTCCATCAGACAAAAAAATTCGAAATCGATCAAAACACATTTTAGTCTTTAGTGAAATTTTCTTACACCATGTCTACAGTATAGAATTTCGAGTTTCATATCGAACAACAAACCGAAGCAAACGTCAAACCTCGTGTGCATTTGGTCTTTGTTCTGCATCATCTACTATGTGGGACCGTAATAGGTAAGACAAACGTTTTTCGAGATTCTCTCTCTCTCGTAAATATTCTAGCTGAGAATAAATAGATGATTTTGAATTTCTACCGGTCGATGTAACAATTACATTCTGAGTGTCAGTAATTACATGGTAATGTGTTTCCATCTACTGTTGTTTATGTAGAGTTTCGAACAAGTATTACGTCTCTCGAATCATCATTCGAACCACTCTTCGTACAAATAAAAGTCAATTGGATGAAAGATTGAAATGTTGTGTACAAGATAGTACATCTTCTGATAAATTCCACTTGTAGAAACTCAACTAAAACAGTGTTTAGAAGTGACTCGAATCCGAACTAATATATTTTCCATGTGTTCCATCATAATTTGCGAAGAGTGAAACAAAACTTTAAAATCTTAGGTGAAACAAGAGATGCATCTACTTCACAACACAACGTAGTTTAGAAAAAACTTCTTGTTTGATATTTTAGAATATGAAATAGTAGAACTTTGTCGAGATTCAAATGCTGTATTGCTTGATAGACAACTGATTAACATCTATGCCCTTTTACGTTATACTTCAAAAAGAGTCACTGTTTAAAAACTTTTAGCAAACGCGGTATAAATTTTCTAGGAAGATCTGTCATTGAGACGATAGTAAATTAAATTTTAGTATGTTGTGTTAGAATATTAACATCTACTGAAATCGAATCTTTCTCTGGATTCAGACCTGATTGAGTGCAACAATTTGAATAGGCGCTATTTACAAGAAAATGATGAATCATGTTATCGATAGACTGACTCATTGGAGTTAGCTTATTTTTCCTCATTCTTGTATTCAACATATTTATGTCAAGAGCCTCTAAAATACATCGAATCAAAAGTGGACAAGATCGATTCCTAACGATCCTATCGAAAGATTAACTATTTGATGAGCAGATGTTAGCTTAGGTCCATCAATCGTAATAAAAGGTAGTATTCGAAGAGACAAATAAATAGTATTCACTTGCAAATGAAACATTTATCACGTAAAATCTAGGCCGATATTCCAATCGGTTCTTTATTTCTATTCTTAATTTTTTAATAACAAATTCAATTCGTATGTTCATCATGTACGTGAAATTTCGTAACCCAACCAGATAAGTCACATCGTAAGAGTTAAATTAAAGAATATTAGATCCTTAAAATCGATGTCAACGAATATTTTTACCTTAAAATTTGATGCATTTAAGTTGTAATTAACTGTTACATAAATAACCAGAACTCCAAATACAAGTAGAAGTGTTCCGTAATAAATTAGATTTGATCGTAACGCATATCGAATCTTGCCTTTCAGATAGAATTCACCTAAACGAAATTTTCTCAGTGAACAAAAATCTGTAAAATTCAAAAGAAGAAAAGAAATCAACCTGTTTGACAGATGGACTGCATAAATGGCAAAACAAGCCTTGAGAAAATTAACATGGAAAAAGATTTCTTTTCAAAAAATCTCTATTTTATTTTCTTACCAAGTAAGAAATTGCGATGTCCAATATATAATACGCCATAAAACTCCATAAGATCGTGGATCTACATACGACCATGGCCGGGGACATAAATTTTCATTTGAATCGCTCTAAAAAAACATTATTAACAACACTTAAAAGTAAAATTTGAAATGAGAAACGTTTTACTCGAGTTAAATTATCAGTTGTAGTCGTTGTTGTCATCGCAGTTGATTGATCTCGACTACATTCTCGATAAGCAGCCTTGGCAAAACAAAATAAATACGAAACTTTCTTTGCATATCTATATATGTTATTTAATCAATGTGCAAATATATAGTACAAGATCTAAATCCATTGAAAATCCGCTATTTAGTAGAAATGCGCACTCTTAGACTCATACTAACCATGAAAATCGTCATGTTATTCATACGATAAAACCTTTCTTTGCGAACTATAATCATATTTCTAAACTATTGAATCAGTCCAGTTTGTAACAAAAACAGTCGAAATAAGAATTTTGTTTATGAATTTTTCTTTTGCACAAGTTATGTTTTCGTGTTCATGATTTTGAAAACCTTTCGAGTACACGCATATTTTCCTGTTGACATAGCTCATCTTCAGCAAAGGGTTCCTTTCTTTATCAAGATCTCTAATCGTCAGAAACAATCATTCGTTACGGTCGAAGCATTTTTTCGTGTAATAGGGGATCATGAAAGCTATCACTGAGTAGATTTTTGAATTGGAATTATTTGCGAAGATTTCGTTTGGTTTATTCTCGAATGAACTGAAAATTCAGTAGAATGAAGATAAGTCAAGGAGAAAAATCAAACGACACAACAATTTTAAAGCTATTTATCAACATTAGGAGGTCTGTCAATGAAATCGACCGAAGATGATCAGTCTAAGATAAGACGATCTACGATATGTGTCATAAACATAGATCTATATCTCATTTCTTTTAATCTAAAATGAATAGATCCGGTAAAAACTCAAGTCTAGTCTATCTTATTTCTCTTTCAACCCATAGAACACTTCTCTGAAGTATATTCCATCGATATATCAATTCATTATAGTTTGCTTCACATTGATAAATAATCTGTTTTGTTTTCATAAATATTTACGAGTGAAATGTCCAATGGTAGAAGAAAAATAAAAAGAACTGAAAACGACCACGAAATAAACACTGCCACAGTCGTTAGTGGATGTTGTCGCCGATAATTTCCACAGCGGTAAAGAAAAATAAGTGTTATTAAACATGAGAAGATAACATCGAATGTGAGAGCAACACTTGACATGATCAAATAAAAGCAATCGTTTGTTATTATCTGTTTTATTCGTATATCTAAAAACATTAATTTGCTCGTTCATTCAAATTCGATAGAGGAGTTTTCGAAAGAAGAATGCAAATAGCTGGAATATCTTTATTAACTTTTAATGTATCCAATTCGACATTGGAACTAACAGGCTGCCAAAGTTGTTCAATACGTTTATAACCTATTTGAACAAACTCAAAGAAATTTATTGCCGAACGCCGTTTCATCATCTCAGCACAAGCTATTGCTTTGGATATACCATCACCGAATGCATTCCATGTTACTTGTTCAACATTTGTTGGATTTTGATCAGATGAAGTTAATTTTCGCATGGTAAATTGAACTAAATTTTTTGTCTTGGAACCAGATCGAACTTGCATATGAAGACAAGATGGATGAAGATTATACGGTAACGATAATGCCACTGTCGGAGTATCATCATGCGTTTCAGTTGGAGCATATTGCTCGATAGCTGCATCCATTCCAAATACTTTATCTGAAACACAAAAAAGAACTCCTCCATAAGTCAAATAGAAATTTATCCTGGACATTATTTTTTATTTCAAACTGTATGAATCTATTCACATATTAAATTATCCATAGAAACTATATGTTAGCATGATTCGTTTCTATAGATGTGATTCAATGTATCTAGTTACTACGTTCGAACCTTTTGCCCATGAATCAGATGTACAACATGAACAGACAGATTTGAACCTACAAAATAACGACGGTAAGAATTTTGGGCAACTCTTTGTATTGCTTCTGATCGAAATAATAAACTAAATGGATCGATATTATCCTATGCTAAAATCAAAACGTTTTATTATGCGAAAAAAGTTCAATCTAAAATAAATTTCATCGTTACGACAATGTTGAAGATCTGTTTTAATAATAGAAAGTCAAGAATAATATACGATAGCAAAGACATACATGGAATTCGTATTTTTTCTACATCTGTTATCTATATATATATATAAATCTCATAATTTATGAAAATTCGAACAATATCTGACAAATTCTCTTAACAATAAGTTTTTATCAATCCAATTATCTGAAAGTCAAAAATAAATTCTTTTTTTCACAAAAAAATACCGAAAACTAACGCAAAAATCATATACAATCCTAAATAGATTCACGATCGTGTTGTTTTTACACTCAGAAATGACGAAGAACAAAGAACCGACGTTTACAGTTGATTTATATCGTAATTTTCAAATGTTTGTACATCAAATTTAGCTATTGAAATTAGTAACCAATGAATATTGACACATTTAATATTAAATTGTTGACACGTATCTAGAAGTGCTTTGCGTTTTTTTTCTCCGCCGGAAAATCCATTAATACCAAGAACAAGAACCATTTGTCGATCTGTATCAATTGTTTTTATTTCACTAAAGTTTCGAACTAATTTTGCTCCACACCATTCAACTAATTCTTGAACTTGCTCAAGTGTTTGTAAGGGTGCACAATCACTTGATGAACAGCGTAAACATATTGAATATTTATCTAGTAAATATCTAGGCGTTAAACGTGACCGACGCATTCCACCGTGATCAGCACCTAAACTTGTATCACCACGAATTTCATATGGACGCTCATCGACGATTGTCTCTTGAGATAAACATTCGATTAACCAACGATGCGAAACGATAAATAAATGACGTGCTATGCCTTGAATAATTTTTCCCGTTAATGGACAAGCAAGAGTAGAATTTTCATTGACAATAACATGAGTTGTCGATGAATCAACTGTTGAACTTGTTGATACACCAAAACGAGAGACAAAAGAACGAAATTGAGACTGAACAAGAAAAAAGAAAACAAGACATTTTCATAGCCATCGTTTTTACTTCTATTTAATATACTTTTTGATTGTCGTCGAGTGATGATGTTGTCAAAACTAAATGTCGACTAATTGCACATGTGTCTATAGTTGATGGAATTAGAATTGTTGACGAATGATCAACTATGCCAGTCGTATCAACTTTCTCGATTGAGGATAATTCATCGATGGGATCAGCATGTCTTTCTATTGTTATTGTTGTTGAAATAATATTGTCTTCTGGATTCATTTTTGGATCAGAAGCAATAGATTCATTTGGTTCTTCATTTATTTCAACATTTTCTTTCGTTTGATTGTCTACTTCTGTTGTGTTCTAAAGCAAAATATAGATTATTCTTCGGAACAAACACGACCATGACATCCGTCAACTCGCTCGTCATACACCGACATAAGAAATCGAGAGAACAATTTTGTTCGTAATCATATTTAAACAAAAAAGGTTGCATCTATCTCCATGTTATTCGAAATATGTTCTCGAATGTTACCACTCGGAATGAACTGAAAAGATCTGCATGCGCTAGCGAGATCTTTAGAAAATGGCTACTCAAAAATGTTACCATCGTAATGGTGAACAATGTGTTATTTTCGAAGTCTCAACACATTCCGTATGGATTACTTTATTATTAAATATCCATCACAACATTGATAATACTAACATTCGACGAAGCTTTAACGAATCAGTTACATCTCGGTCTATTCGATACTAAATTATTAAACTAATGTTGGACAATTCCAATTGTTACTGAATATCACAAAAATAAAGAATTTTTAAAGAAATATTTCGAAGTTAACATCTTCCATTGAAATAAGATGACACACAGAACAGTACTCAATAGGAAAGTTGTCAGTAGTACATGAAATTTCAACGTATAACTCTGCTTTGAGATAGAAATGATAGAATTGTTTAAAAATGGAAATATATCGTTCGTGACGAATTTTTATCCTTTTTTCTCGACCGCTGTAATCTGAATGATCTTACAGCTTTAAAATCTAGAGCATTTTCTACTATGAGTAGATTTACTAATATTAGAGCTCATGATTCATAAGTATATTTAGTTTAATTTCATTTAGACGAATCAGAGATGGTTTCACTGTTTTCTATAACGAAATCGAAACCAAATAACACTCACATTGATGACGATAGTACTCGTAGATCTTTTCTGGCGACGTGAGTTTTCAAATTCGATGTCATTATTATTGAGTCCTTGGGTGCTCAAAGATTATTGTTTGAAGATTTTAATCGGAAAGATGTTCATGTTATTTCTTTAGATATCAATAGATGTATTTCATTCTTCAGCAATACGCATTGAAAAGCAAAACTTGTTTTCGACTCCTGACGAAGATATGACGCACTTAAAATTATGAAGTCAGACTTGGAAAGGTCTGACATGAAAAAGAATTTCGCAAGGAGATCTCCATAAATATACAACTTGTACTCACTTTCAACTTGTAAAACAAAGAATAGTGACACGACAGTCATCTGCTTGAGAAACGATTCTTCTTCGAATGAAAGTTAGTAAGGGAATGTTTTATTGAGAAACTTCATAAAAGTTCAATTAACATTTCTTGAAAAATCAGTTTTCAGTATGAAAGAGCAACAAAAACCATATTTCGAAATGAAATGTCACGCTAAATTAGTGTACAGTTTCATAAAAGAATATCTGCCTAGTAAACTCTTCAAATGCTTTGTATTGGTCATTTTATGATGGAATGAGTATTTAGTTGTTCATAAACATTAAATTATTATACAAGTATTCATTTAACTGTTTTGTATTTATATTCAATCGAGAGCAATTAAATATATCTATTCTTTTACATTTTCATGATATGCAAAGATCATATCGATAGGACTGCATGTTAGGAAGTTGGCAATGTTTGTTTCATAAACTATTAGCTATGCTCTGTGAAGTAAAGCATGACTATAGAACATCCGTCAGTACGAGCGATCGTTAGCAGACCATCATTTTATCGCTGTATGTGGTTTGTTCTTTTGCTCACTGCTAATCCCAATATGCATACATCTGAATATGAATGATAAGATGATCTACCTTTTCTTCGATCACGCTCTGTTAAATAATTTAGAAATGTGAAAAAATAATTATTATCGAAGAATTTTACTTTGAATACGATTTTTCGATTACGAGTAGTAAACTACGAACTTTAAGAGTTCGATCTAATTAACTTATGAATTGACAACGAAGCTGTTTAATTCGTATATAATATCAAAACAAAGACGGTTTGTAGTCATATGATTGATGAACAACTGAACATTGACGAAGCATTGATTTTCATTTGAAAAAGTTAAGGTCCTTCTAGGTTTATATGAATACTTGTAATAGTTAATGAGATTAACCGAAAAATAATTTCACATGTGTATATTTTTGAGTTTCGAGAAAAGTCACACAACTGAATTGTGTTCCTAAGTATAAACTTAGTACCTATTACTATTGTGAGTTTATCTTCCCTTTGACAGTATATAATTACATGTAGAGGAAAAAATCACTCCCAAAATTTCCAACTATCTCGAAAGATTTGAGCGCTAACAAAAATCGTTCAAACATTATGTCGTTTCAAAGTATCATATTTCATTTATATTCTCTTTTGTCTAAAACATTAACCCGGTAGGAAGGACAAACGGCGATACGATTCTATTAAACAGAAATTTATTAGTTTTTTCTTCACTACCACTGATAACAAACTCAAGTTTCTTGCGAAATGAGTTCTTTATAGAACACAATTTTGTCGTTCATCAAATGTTCGAAGATTGAAGTGCTGAAAGATGAATAAGCTTTACGATTATTATTATTTTTCTAAAAGTAATCGGTATGTTACACTTGAGTTAAATATTTGATATTCATCAACTGGAAAATCTGCCCATATCAACGAAGATTAAATAAAAGAAGGTTATTCGATAGAAACTTTAGCGATAGATCTCGCCTTGCACTTTATTTTCGTTTTTTTAAACGCTTTTTCAACAATTAGATACATGAGATGTCGTGTTACAACGAAATTTTGTAGGACAGAGATATCGATGAAAAATTTGTTTTATAATAGAAAATGAAGGAAAACCTTTTTCATTTTGATCAATGCATTAGATGTTCTTCGTACTGAATTTTGCTAAAACTTTGTGCGATGAAATAGCCCCAGTAAAACAAAAACTCTTCTCAATTAGAATTCAATAGTTTTCCGGAATTTTGAACGTAGAATGAATGAATCTCTTTCAAAAATATACAATTCTTACGAAAAAACCACTAATTGTTGAAACATGTTGTTCTCTGTATTTCAATCAGGGTTATTCTTTAACTCAAAATCAATCCGTAGCAAAAAGATTCATGAAAAGCACAGGGGAGTTAGCTTGGGCAAACAGTTCATGTTTAGAATTATCATTCCTTCGCGAAGACGACGCTCTAGTTTCGAAATAAAAATGAAAGACAGATCTATTGAGGTTTTCCTAACTATCAGCACACATATCCATGGTAAATATTCATCAATCTAAGAAAGAAATCTAACACGTTCTCTCTATGGCAGTTGAAAGATTCTGTGAGTAGCATGTTATGTTTTTCTTTGCGTTCTAACAGTCTTAGAAAAGTTCTCTAGCTCATTTAGGTTGATCGTTGATGTTCGATACGAAAAGAGTATGTTTTAGATGCATCCTTAGCAAAGGTTACATGTAAATCGGTCTTTGATAAACATTGTATTAAAGAGCAATTTTAAAAAGTCCTACTTCATCTGATATTTCTTCTATAGTTGTCGATTCATCATTAGTTATAGAAGGTGTAACTATTCGATTGTGAAATTTACGACGAGTACGAAATCTTCGAAAACGAGAATATCCAGGTATAAGTCGACGTTTCTGATGATTATCTGGCATGATTTGTTGCGAGGGCGAATTCGATACATTTGGTACAATGCTGATAAACCGAGACATTTTTTCCATGAATAAACGTTCTAATTTGCTGTATCGCTAAAATAAATACATAGTTGTATTAACTAATACTTTCTTATTGATAAAGTAATATTAAACTAACGAGAACACAAGGACAAATGGAAACATCTTGACAACAATCATGAATAGACGATGAATTTTGATTACTTTCAGTTTGTATTCCAATATCATCTGTACGAATGATTGTTGTTGTTTGAATTTGTTGTTGCTGATTGATTTCGGTTTGAGTTATTGCTTTGAATGTTTGCATTTGACGTCGACGAGTTTTACTTTTTTGGGAAGGATAAATCGAGCCAAGAAACTCTTCTTCAACATCAGTTTCGACTGTTTGTGTTTGTGATTTGACAGTACATGATGGTTCTTCAAGTTTTCTCATGAGTCGATCAATGTCCCTTTGCCATGAACTATCATTATGTTGAACGCAATCATCAACCATCGTATCAGGAATTATCAAAGTATCGCTTTGCGTATCATCAATTGTACTATTATGATCGTTTACATCGAACGTTTTGTTCGTCATTAATGATTGATGATGAGAAGATGCATTTCGATTGGCAACGATTTGAGCATTTGTTACTGCGGCTCGTGCTAGATTTGTATGACCAGCTGAAATAAAAATTATCTCTGATAGAAGAAGAAATCGACTGTTTTCTTGCATTTTACCAGCAGTTTCATAGATAAGCTTGACTTGCTCAATATCTTGAGTATCATCATTCGGCGGTTGATTTTCATCAGCATAGGTTGCAGCTGAAAGATGAGAATCATTTAAAATGAAACCGCCACAATACATCAACAGTACGACTTACTTTTAGGTCGTTTCAGAGTTTTGGTTTTTTTCTCATCACGCTGTCGTTTCTTTGGATTGACGAATTGTGAGAAACCAGAATTGATATTTGACATAAATGAATTATCATGTTCATCATTCATCGGTGTTAAGGGAGATTTCTGTGAGGAACGAGTTACAATTCGTTGCTGCATTGGCTTTGAAATATTTTCTAGTCGCTTATTTGGAAGTTTTTTTTTCAAGCTATTTTCTGCATTTGTTGAAGTTGCTTTTCGATTTCGACTAGAAGTACGTGTAGGTAATGCGTTAGTGAGTGAATCATCCATTGAAAATCGATAAGGGTCTTCTGTGCTTGTCATCAATTCAATTGAGTATTTAAATGGTACTTGTTCAATAGAACAGAAAGAGAGGAAATTTTTTCAGACAAAAAATGAATCATATCATATGAAAGAGATTTATAAACAGCCAATAGAAATTTCTTAGAATTTTAGATGCATATAATAAAAACCTTTTATCCTTTTCTTTGTACTCAAAAATATTGTTCTTGATATGTTTTCTTAATTCACTAATTCTAAGTTCGTTCGCATGTTTCTTCACGGCAGCCGTACTCAAGATGTCAGTGATCATGGTGTGTGCATGCGTACGTACGAGTTATTATATGGCATATCATATATAGCTGATTTTCTTTCTCCGAGAGGAAGAGGTCGCCCAATGACTGCAATTTATAGCAAGATATATCAATGCCTTGTGTTTGCTCATTGAGTTTCATACAGATTTTGACAGCTTGGTGAATCTGTTGTTGCTAGACAGCGTTCTTTATTTTTTACACTAATTTCGATTCTTTCTAACGAAACTCTATGTTAAATTGTTTTCATCATTACATGTGGGGTTAACAAAAAGCAAACGTTTTAAAATAATTTATTAAAAAATACTACTAACAACTTCAAAACTAATTCGTTTTCCACGCTGCTTCACACATTTCTTGTTACGATAAATAGTTAACACTAAATTATTATGATACATGCTGTAGCTAATAAACTACTCCAGACTCCGACTGGAACTCCAACATCCAATTTCGATTCCGACTGAAAATGTGACTCTGACAGAGGCGGAGCTGGAATTGGAAAGAAATGTTTACCCGAGTCGGAATCTGAAAAAAAGGTATAAGTTTGTTGTTCACTAGTTTAATCTTAGGTAAATTTATATTTAGAAAATACTTTACTTCTGTCGATATATAATATGTTTTCAGAATAATTTTCAAATAAATTCACGAACTTCTTGTACACGTAAGAAATACTATCAGAAAAATAAACCAATTGTTGTTTGAATTACTAGCATCTGCTTTTATCATACAATGTTTCTCTTTTCAGATGTAACTATGCTGATAATTCAATGCATTTTCCCTCGAATATTTTTAATTCATAGAACGAGAGAAAACTTACCATTTAATCTATTGATTTGATCTTCGTATTTCGATTCAGTGTCATTTTATCTTTGCTATTGTTTTCTTTCGTTCGGAAAAGTTTGATAGGAGAAAAAAAAATTGATATAAGAGTTATTGTATTTTTTTTCATTAGATTATTTCATTCATATGTTAAAAATAGAAAAATAGTTGACATTCAATCGATTAGTTCCGTGAACGCTTTTTAAGGAATAATGTAGAAAGTTGAAAACACTGCAGAATTCTCATTGATAAAAATATCCTAGCAATAGAACAAATATCAAGATTGAACGTAGCCGAGCATATGTACTCGTGTGATACATGAATAAGGTTGCCACCTCTTCCGTTTTTTAGTATGAAAGACTGTCCTTTGGTTCTTCACAATTCGACGTAGAGAAAAACATGATATTGTTCAAGAAAATATAGTCATCTAGCTACATGGTTTCTCGTGTAAGTTATTAATCAATCTGCTAACTGACTGTCACTATATTATAACTTTTGGTATGAAAGACTGTTTTCAGCTCCGATTAATGAAGTAAAAACACTATTCTACTTCTTTCAGTTAGTAGCTAACTCAGCTGACCCATTGTTTTTCTCTGCTTCATTGACACAGAAAAAGACTCAGATCCGAAAATTTAAACGACTTTTTAGCAACAAATTCAGAACGAGATAATAATCGACAATGAACACAATCATGAAAATCGAAAACGGCAACACCAATGTTACAATCAGATACACATAAAGCTGTAGAAACCACAAGAGATGCTTGTGAATCCAAGGATTATATTTATTCAGATCGGCATTGCTTCATAAAACTATACAAAACTATAAAAAAAACATCAAAAATATACGTTTCCTCTTTTTCTAGTTCATGAGATGGTAACCCTGTACACGAAGTACGTAATTTTTCGTACCAACCACACTCGGGTCACGATTGTGACTAAGTTTTCGAACAAAAGGAAAATGAAAATAATTAATCGCAAACGAAATCACCTAGTGTCTTGATGGAAAACCAATAGGATTTAGTGTCTAGTAAATACCGAGGATGAGCCATGTTTTACTACAAATGAATTTAACACGTTCATAAGTAAAAGTTAACAATGATCTCTAGTCTGTTTTCCATTTTTTCGTTGCTTGCTTCTAATTTACCTGGAGCACTGTTCCGAGCTGTGCTGTATCAAGCACTCTTTGAAAGGATGTCGCTAGTATCAGGTTAAAAAACAATAAAACTGATAATTTAAGGGCAAATTCGATTTCAATTATGGTCAAATAACAAATCTTATCTCATATCTTCCTGCAAATATTTAAGAGAAAAACAAGAACAATATTCGTTTAACCTTGACGAATTTACGAATAGCTTGGTCGATATCTTTCAAATAACATGAGTGATCTTATGATTTCTGCTACGGAACTTGCTTCAGTATTGAACAAGTACGGATTAGGCGAACTGAGATCACCGATAGAACGATTAACCAATGGATGGACGAATATAACATTGAAATTTAGTACAAAACCTGATGGCAAAGTGTATATTCTTCGTGAATATCTTCCTGGCACATTAAGAAAATTATCTTTTGAAAATGTCAAATTCGAAGTGACTTTTATTGCTCATCTTTTCTACGAACTTCATCTTCCTGTTGCACCTATGATTGATCCACCTGGCATAATCGAACTTGACAATGGTCAACTTTGTGTTATTTTTCCATTCATTGAAGGAATTAAATATTTAGATACACCTGAAACACCAGTTCGACAATTATGGCAAACATTAGAAATCAGTCGATTTCTCGGTCGAATGCATTCTAATTTTAAAACAAAAAAATTCGCGTTGGTCTCATCAAACAGATGCTCGGTCAATTTCATTAATATTAAGTATAAACTTGTTCATTCATGTGAACAGTTTGCAAATGAACATTCGGATTTATATCAAAGAATACGTGTATTGACCGATGAGCATACAGAATCGATTCCTTTGATCAGTGATAAGGACGAGCAAGATGCGTTTGAAAAAAATCTTACTAAACATTTGCCTATTGGTTACATCCATGCTGATATTCACGATGACAATGTTCTGTTTTGTGCGAACGAACAGAAAATTGCTGCTGTACTCGATTTCGATGACATGTATGTTGGTCCATTATTAGTTGATTTAGCCATGACTTTATGTTTATGGTGTGGTATTGGATCGAAATTTAATTTTGAATATGCAAGAGAATTTTTACTTATGTATCAAAATGAAAGAGAAATGTTATTAACAGATAGTGAATGGAATTTATTGGAAACCTTCTGTTATTTGACTGTTTTCAATCAAATCTTATTTACCATCGAAGCTGAAGAATGTGCAAGACCAATTAGAAATATGTTAAATGAGTTGCTTTCACCTATTGAACGTATTTCAAAAGAAAAAAATACGTTTTTAGACAAAGTTCGACAAATAAATTGAGTTCGCTTCATATGTTTGTGCTTTAAACATTCAATGTCATTTCTTCAACTTCGGGCAATGTCGAAGTTACTGATGAGGAATTTCCAACTTTCTGAATAGGTGCTTCGCGAGAAACGCGCGTAGGACTTTGTCGATGATAAACAATACGACGAGTTGCAATCAGTGGGACGAAATTTTCATAAACCATTTTAGGTAATGGAACGAATTCATAGCGATCTTGTGAGACAGCTTCTTGAGGAACACTATAAGGTAATGTTATTTGATTCGAATCGGGATATGTATTCGACTTAATATCGGCAAGTGTTAGATAAGGTCGGGGTGGATTATGATTAACGAAGCCCTGTTGTTCTTCTGTCGCCGAATAATACCAAGGATCTTCAATATAATTATATGGATATTTTATATAGCTAAAGAGAAAGAATATTTACGCAGAAAAATATTTCAAATTTGTTCTTTTACCCATGTAGATTTTGTAATCTTCCTTGTGCTATTAAATTTTGAATTTGTTCTCCTGGATTTGTATACATGTCCAATGGTGGTATCTTTGCTTCTTTGGCTTTTATGATGCTTAATGGAGGCTTAACATCAGGATATCGTTGTGTATATTCTTCATTGTGTTCATAATCGTCTATTTCTGAATTGCCCGATGAAAAAACAATTTTATCCGCAAATTTAATGTGCTCAACACGTGGAGTATAATGGGGAGGTGGTCGAACTATGTCGCCAGCAAGAACGCGATCATTTAAATGAAAACGATATGCATTTGAATCAAATAATACCGATGAAGCACTGTTCGTAAAAGAAAACTCATTATTTTGATTTTGATTTGTTGTTGAGGTTGCGGTATCAGCTACAGAATCAAAACCAGTATTATATGTGAATGTTGATTGAGGAGTGTGATGTGATGGATCAGTTGCAAGTGTTGATCTACCACTAGGAGAACTCATCTTTTGGTTGTACATATTAACAAGCTCATTCAACGACATGATATATTTTGTGGTTAATGTTGTGCGTTGATGGATATGACGGTGTGCATGAAGTAAAAAAAGTGATGAATAGTGAATACATCACAAGCAATGCTTACTCAAGCATATCACATTATATTTTATGAGAGAAAACGCATGAAAAGAAAGCTAAGAGGTATTGTCAAGTCAAAAACATACACCTCTTATTAGTACAACTTGTTTTTCAAGGATTATATTTTCTTTATTTCAAGGTAAATGAAAAGAGACAAACAGAAAAGATAATTCAATCGACTAAATATATATAGTTATAATTGATTATCAGAAAAAAAGTGTCGCATTTTTGTTTAAATAATAATATCATCATTAAATGTATCTATTGCATTCCATTGATATTCATCGTTTAGCCAGGAATTATATTGTTTGAATTCTGATGAATGATAAAATTTCCTTTTATATGGAATATCCATATCAAGATATATATCTTCTTGATACTTAACAGCAGATTGTGATAGCTCATATTTCAATGGAATTTGTTTTAATTCATTGATTTTCTTCTTTAAACTTTTATCTGCTATTTGACATTGCAGTAAAAAATCTGGATCTAGTATTCCACCAACACGAAGAGCGAATGCAACAATTGAACGAGAATAAGGACATGAACTAGAAAGAACGTATGGATCAGCTTGTTGATATTCGAACATTGTATGCAAATGTGTAGTTTGCGAATCTATTTAAATAAATGAAGTACGCACATTTTTATGTAATAGCACCAATGAAAAATGGTGTCCTTATCATCATTCAATCGATGGAAATTCAAGGTAAATGTTGATTCGACGATGACCGGTTATATATGTCACTTTTTTTGTAATTTTCGATTTGACCGATGAATACCACTCAATAGTGATACGCTTCATGTCCTTAATTCAACTAGAAAAAAATGATGTTAAGTGTTGGTTATGTCATCAAATATAATAAGCAAACGAGTCTAGATTCTATAGTATGAGAACATCAAAAAACTATGAGCGATGAAATCTTCTACCTATCTCAATCATCTTATTTGTTTAACAAATCAGCAACGAGGCTTTATGTCCGATTTTATCTCTAAAAATAAAAGTTTTCGATGTACGATGAAATATCTTTTTTTTTGTCGGCTCATGACATTTTATATGAAAAAAAACAAATGACATGTCATTTGATTAAAATCGATTCATCGATATCATTTTGAAGAAGAAACTATTACAGTTCACCGGGTGCAATTTAGTTCTTGATTACCACGTGAATAAATACGATATCAGATCCTATGCAAGAAACATATTCTCTTAATTAAGTGCTAATTAATGCCTGATAATACTACTAGATGTAGGTAAAAAGCTCGCATGAGTTTCTATTACATCTCAATAATAGGATTCGATAACGTCCAAGATTAGGGATTCGAATGCCACTTTGTCTCCCGAATTCCGATAGGATTTTGCCGATTGTTTATAAAAATCAAATAAAGCCTGATCGAATCCGATTATTGGAATTATTCTTCCTAGAGGAGGATGTGGCCGTAAATGTGAATGGAATTGCGAGTCTGTTAATACATGTTTTCTTAATGCTTACACTCACACCAGAGACCGAAAACGAATCGATTCCGAAATGTCTATTCGGTTCCATTTCCGAATCGCAGCACGGGGTGTCATTTTCAAATATTTTACGTGTTATCTGTCGCGTCGTTGCAACAGCTTGCAGCAATATTACCACCAGGTGGCAGTTCATCCCTACTAGATACATTGCCATGCAAAGAATTTCGAAGTTTGACTTCTCAATAGTGAAAAGCAATCTCTTTATTAGCTCAATCGAAAGTAACAGTGATTGCTATTTCTATTTCCACGATATTTCGTCTTTATTTCATCTCGATTTTTCTCTGTATAGATTTAATATTGTTCAGCTGCCTACAAGTACACTTGTAGTTTCTTACTGATAGAATCAATGGGTGAAAGCTGAAATTTTATTGCTTTTGAAATGCCGTATGTATACTAAAGAGTTCAGACCAATTCTGTGGAACCCAAATTCAAGACAACAGCTCCCACAAAGTCGAAAGCAAGCTGTAAAAGCCTAAAAGATCTCAGTTCTAGTTGCAAATCATGTTTAAAAGTAACCTATAGATTAAAAGAAATCCCTGGTATTGGTACTAAAACGTTTGCAATAACCGGAAGATCTCGGCATTCTCAGAAAATTCAACGAAATGTAGGTACAAGTGGAATAGAGGTCCAGTTTGAAAAATAGGCAAGAAAGTTCTTCCCTTGGTTAGAATTGTTAGATGCACTTATGCTGAATCTTCTTTTTGTTATGAAATTACTGTTTCCTGTCGAATCTTTTTTTATATTATGATTATTCTTTGCTAAATACATTTAAAAGCAAAAGAAATGGATACGGTCCATCGAGACAGATGAAGCTAGCTTATCATGGCTTCGTAGACGGTCTATGAGCAATGAAGTGATCTTCTGTTGTGTATGAGTTGAATGGGGTCGGATCCGATTGAATTGAGACTTTTCTAGTCGTCTCAGTCTCTGACTCACACCCACTCTGTCTCACAGAAGAATTAAGTAGAAAACTACAATCTCTATTCCTAATTATCTTTAGAAATTAGGTAAATCTAATTTTAAATGAATGAAAGAGACATTCTCTAATGTCTTGATCCGCCCAAGACTTTTCAAACTGATCGTGCTTTCGGTTTTCAATCTTTAAGACTTTTCTTTTATCCTGTGAAATGAAAAGACAAATTTAAGAATGAGTCTTTATGCTGAATAGTGATGAATACAAACTTAAGAACGAATGGTTACACAAGTAAACTATAGAAAATTATCATATTCGTCATATGTTATTTTAAAATTAATAATGTTCACACATGTTATCCGTCGTTGTTTTGTACTTTGTATTTATTCAACGGTCAATATCATTCCTTGGCAACTGTACTAAGCAACCTTCGAAACCAATCCACCCATTTGTATTGTTGACCGTGGGTTACCATAGTTTTCATTTGATAAAATTTTACTTGAACTTCATTATACAAAACCTAGCAAAATTGATATTATCGAAAAAACACCTGTACTAATTGTTCTTGTTCGATATTGTTTTGCACCAGATCATCCCGACGTAAATGATATGTTTATACATAAATACTTAAAAACATGGCGGAACATGAAGTCGTACGTTTTATTGCGAATGTTTATATATAACTACAGAGATTAGATTAAAAGAATTACAAATATTTTCCCATATTGTTGTTCTAGTTGATGGCACATCTCCTGAACTTCATTGAAATATTCTTGCTGAAACAATATTAGGGAATGTTTTTTCTGTGAAAGATTTTGCCAGATGTTCAAATGGCAAAATGAAGAAAAGAAAATTATAATTTAGGGCAATACTATTTTTCTAATAAGTATATTAGATAATACTCAACTTCGACCACAACTTGATAGAGTATCCACCCAGGTCGATGATTACGGACTCCATCAACGGGCGTTCACGGCCGTATACGATGGCATACACGACCATGTTTTGCCGTACTACATGGCTCAGTATTACGATCGTATTTCTCCGTGGCGCAAACGGAGATATACAGTCGTTTCCGATCGCAAACGATCTTAGTAATAGATCGTATTTTACCGTAAACGATCGATACACGACAAATTGTAGGGTTTTCATCAAGATGATCATAAACAGCAATTTTCTTGATTCCGTAGATGATCGTATTTTACCATACATGACCCGGATAAATACGATCGTAATACTGAGCCATGTATTACACTGAATTACGACAAAATATAGTCACGGGGGCCGTATTAAGAGGTATATGGTCGTTAGCGATCGTGAGGATTCGACCTGGGCAGTCGTTTATAACGAACTAGGGGAGAAAAGAAAAAAAACAAAGCACAAGTAAATCACACTACAGGCTGTTTTGATTTTTCCACTGATAGTTTGTTGTAACTGGCTGATAAAATATTTTATCTGTTGATCATATGATTTATTAAAGAGTGCTTTTATTCAATAAATGATCATCTAAATCCTTTATTGATCGTTCAATTTATTTATCGATCATTCATTCAATCAACTAATTTTATAATTTTTTATCTTATACCGATCATTTCATCTATTTTACTGATCGATTAAATCCATGCCTATATGATCTTGTTTCATAATACCTGAATAAAATTTCACTAAAAAAATTTGAAAAATTTTTGTCTTTGTGTACGGCGTAAACACCTCATATTTCAAATTCGTTAGTTACTCGCTGGAAGTCTTCTTTTTATCCGAATATGGTCAATCTTTTCACTCAATAGTTAAAACGCTTCGATTGTAAGCCACAACCACACCCTCACACTTGCTTGCGAGGAGTGCGAACTTTAAATATTGATCACGATTCTTCACATAGTATAAACGAAATGTAGATAAACATCCCAATGATCATTTAATGTAATATAAACTTTTGTACATTTTTCTTTTGATTACATATAATTTATCACGTCCTTAGGTACTTGTAATGAAATAAAAACGTAACAAGTTAACCGAAGTATAACAAGTACAAGAACAAAGGAAAAAAAGAAAAAAAGGACAGAAGAATAGGGAGTATCGGAAAATAGAAGTTAGGAGACCAAGAAAAAAAGGAACTAACAATAGGAGTAAAAAAATGAACTTAGGGTCATATGTTAGCATTGCCAGAGTGATTTTTAATGAATCTAATCCGATTATTAGCATAGTGGTTCATGACTATCATCATATGTTTTTACTCTTGTCAATCTAAAGAAACTTCATGCGCATAATTTTTGTCTAAAATTATCATTTCTTTCTTGTTCTTTTGCTTGATTCATGAAAAGGTTCCAATTGAATTATATCATTGTAGAAAGGGGATTCGTTTAAGTCATATATGAAAAGTCGAACCATCCGTTTTTGTCGATAAACTGTAGCGTGCAATTCAAGTGGGCCTTTCTTTAGTATATTAACTGAATTATGTGTGCTACAATAAAATGACTTCTATGTGTTATTATTTGACCAGCACTCAACTTTTGATTCAAGACTAATTGATGCGATCTAGTCATTACTGTGGGCAAGGAAAGAATCCATGTAAAAATGGGAAAACTATATCCAAAAAAACACCGTCTTAGTGCATCAATTGTTATCTTTTTATTTTTTCAGCCTTTTCAGTGTAACATATGAATTTTTATTTTTAATCTGCTATTTTCGACGGTTGGAGTGAGAGATACTTTGTTTTTCCATTGGAATTCTAAGTATTTGAATGCTATAACACATTTAAATCCATTCCCCTATGCACAAATATCCTTACTTTGAGTTGTATGACTTGAAACACATCAATATGGTAATGAAGCGTTGAAATGAAAGAGACGGAGTCGATCATTGTTCTATTGGATGTTAATCATGATTTTTTAAGAAAAATTTCAACAGTACCGTCTAAACGGCATACTAGACGTTTTGTCTCTGTCTAGATAGTTATACGAGATGAAAACGTCTACCGATCAAATACGTTTAAGCTCAAGTCACATACTCAGTCTAAATCGTTAAATTGAAAAATTCAATTAAGATTAGTATAAAATAAAACCGGCAACCTTCGATAGGATCAATAATAAAATTATAGATATATCTGAAGTATCAATCGTTAAGTAGACATCAGGGACAATGTTCTTATATGTCTATTTAGAAATCCATACATATTTAGTTGCCTATTACAGATATATATATATATAAAGATTCGAAATAAAGTAACAATCATTGTAGTTTTAAATAAGTGAATATCATCATCATTTCAAATCGAAATACATTTATACAAATACAATAATGGTAGCCATTATTTATATGAGTTTCTTATTAGTTTCATTTGTGAATAGTGTTGGTAAGTTCAACATATTAACTAAAAATAGGTCTGTATTGATACGAAAATCACATCATTTATTTTAGCTGGCAATTGTTTGATTACTCGATATTGTGCTGTTGGTCAGTGTTGTTCTGCGTTCGGTGTTTGTGGTAGCGGAGCTCATCACTGCGGTGGAGGTGGTTCTTTATACTCAGGATGGTCAGGTGGATTATATGGTGCTGGAGGTATTCCTTTTCATTCAGGATGGTCAGGTTTAGGATATGGTGGTGGAAGTAGTGCTTTTTATTCTGGATGGTCAAGTCCAGCATATGCTGGCCGTGATTGTCGCATTGCAGGCTGTCAAGCTGGTTCATGCTGTTCACGTTATGGACAGTATGTATTTATATTTTTGAATACTGCACTTTATGTAATATATTCTAACTTATTAGCTGCGGACAATCACTGGAATATTGCGGTGGTGCTTCTGGTTTTGGTGCACCGAATTATATTCGAAATCGATGTCAAGCAACTGGTTGTCCAGCTGGTTCATGCTGTTCACAACAAGGGCAGTAAGTTATTCTAATTCCTGTTTCTGTGCTATTGAGAGAAGAAAATATTCATTTTGAATTCTATTATTTTTATCTGTTTAGCTGTGGAAATGCAGGCGCTTATTGTGGTACTGTTTCATATAGCAATTGCGGTACTTCATCATGTGGTGTCGGTCTTTGTTGTACACGATATGGATAGTATGTTGATTCATTCATATTTTATATTTGTTAGAAGATGTTATATTAACGCCTCTAGTTGTGATACAGTCAGTACTCATTGTGCATATAAAAAATCAGGCAATCAAACTCAACCAGTAACGCTTGAAGGTGAGTTTAAAGGACAAGCAACATATTACAATGAAACAAACGTCGGCACAGAATATTCAACGTGTGGTATTGAACGAGGGGTATCCTTGGATGAAAATAATCAAAAGATTTATAGTGCTGCTCTTAATCAAGCACAATTTGATCCATATACTATCCATGGTATTCCAAGTTCCAATCCAATCTGCGAAAAGAAAGCTTTCGTTAAAGGTCCAGTAGGTGAAATTACTGTACGATTTATCGATCGGTGCCCTGATTGTAAAGAAAGTATGTATTTCTTATATAAAGCTACTGTACTTCTTTCCAAGGTGAATCATTCTGGTAGTCAACTCCATTCGGATTGTATAGGGATTTTTATAAAATCAATGACATCCTATCGAAATTCCGGAGATTCACGAACCAATTAGTCCCCAATTCATTAAATATGATTCACCCGTCAAATCCATTTTGTGCTTCTGAGTTTCGATACACATAGGATTCTATAGGTTGATAGGAACCAGTATAGGATTCATTCGCGTGGTTTTTTATCACAAATATTTATTCATTTATTATCTCTTAGATGATATTGCTTTAAGTGAAGAAGCATTTATCGCAGTTGCCGGACAGCTTGGTACTGGTCAAACATCTGTTCAATGGTATTTTATGCTAAATGAAGCCATTGAATAATTAAATTTGAGCAATAAATGACGTCAAAATTATAATTATAAAACAAAAATCTTAATGTTAGAGTTTTCTTTTCCCCTTTTCGTTTCTAACTTACTTGTGTTGATATTCGTTTTTATCATGTTACATCTGTTATATAAATAAAAAGTACTCATCATCACTTAAACAAATATATCATGTCTTTCTATATGGTATAAAACTACGAAGATGACACATGGAGTGACAAACCTAAGCAATGACTATAGTTTCGCAACCAACAAATAAGAAACTATCTGATTCAATAAGCCAACACGAATTTCTAATTTTACGATAGTTGTATTTATGTAAGAGCATATCTATCTGAAACACGCCACCTTTAAATCGACATTTTGTACTAGTGACGAGACCCCTGTAACTTGTAGAGAATGGTTCTCTAATTAAAACTTTTGTATGGAAATACACGCGCCATAAATTCACCTCTCTAGATAAATTTAATATATTTTGTACCTGGTAATACTCTTTCTCATCTCATGTAACTAACAGGTAACATTTGGATATATTTCTAAGCGTTTCATAGACTTTACAGAAAACCTATTTTGACTCGTCCAACATACAAAAATTTTGCGTTTCTAAATGTGGAAGTGTATTTTGGTATCTGTTCCAAAGCAACTTTATCATAGATTTATCTCTACACATTCCTTACTTATGAAACATAGACCTTGATGAAGCAAAACACCTCTTACTGAATTCATAAACATTTAGATGCTTTTAGACGCCATTCAGACTTTCGAGATATTTTTATTAACAAAAACATATTTTCCATTACTGGCGGTACGCCATCGATCCATTTTTATCATTATGTACGACATATAATTTTGAATGTAATACAAATCTACATTGTGCTATAAAGCGCAGTCGATGAGATTCAATAACGGTTCCTATTCAGAGTAGAGTACAGAGAAACTACTGTTGAGTGATACACAAGCGCGTTAGGTTCGATCATGCATCACAATGTAAATATTGGTTTGAATCACACAAGACCTTCATACCCACACCTTACATATGATGGTATCTATGCAACAAATAATATCATTGAGAGTACCTATGGCTGTCAATATGGCTCGATTGACCATATTTATGGTGTGGATCAGTGATGGGACCGGTTCGGTTTGAAACTTTGAAAAAATCGGTCGGTTCAGTTCCACGTATTCGGAACCGATTTCTTTTAGAAATATATTCTCATATATTAGTTAACCTGACACTACAAGTGAATGAAAAAAGTATGTTAATACTATCTTATGGTAAATAAATGAATAAACTAATTGCATGGTAAACTAATTCATCAATCATTTTATTTATTTAATGCAGCAATATGGTGAAGCTGTCGACCGCGTTCAAGAAGCTCATCATCAACACGAGATGTAGACGAAAGAAAATTACACATAATATACAGGACGATTTTTATTTTTCGCTCGCTCTTCTGCACATTGCGCACTATAAAGGGGAGAAATTTGTTTCCCCAGTGAAATGTTCATAACTGAACGAAATATAAAAATAAGAATAAAAATTGTTGTATGTATTATGTATAATTCTCTTTCATGTAGAATTAGTGCTGCTAATGACTTTTTGAACAAGATCGAAAGTTGCATAATATTTTTGAAGAAATAAATAAAACGATTGATGAATTAATTTACTTCGACTGACAGTATAACACATTTTTTATGATTTAACCAACTGCTTCATAAATCTTCTGTCACGAGTAATAGTGTTGTTCATATTTCGGTATATACTTTTAAAGACAACATTTTTGTAGGAAGAATTCATATATATATATAGAAAAATAGAATTGATTATCAATTTGTGTTAGTTGTTAATTCAGTAATTAAACATCTCTCCATTTTGAACCTAAAAATAATCTTTAAAATACAGCAAGAAGCTTATAGATAAAAGTATCTAACTATAATATTTCAAAATGAATAGCTATATTGAGATTTTCAGACCTTTCAAGTTTAGACACTCATAGTGGTTATTACTTCACAAACTGTAAAAAATGAAATAAAATTAAAAATTTTGACAAAATCGTTATATTTTGGAGGACAACTGTTCCCTTTTTAATAGATTGATTTCCCATCATCATTAAGTTACTATTTTCAAGTGCTTCGTCAATCCGAAGTGATACGCTAGAAAAGCAAAAAACAAACGCTGGAAAATGTAACACATATAAATTATTTCTCAAACCTAGGTTGTATGATATTTTCACACAACGTCCTTCAATGAATAATAGCCTGATGGTTGAAACAAAGTCCACTCTTTGTACTGAACGATGAACAAAAATCTAGTGGTTCGTTCTTCATTAACAAAGAAATCGGCTATCTACTTAAAGTACCCAGGTCGAACAAGCACGGCCGTAAACGACCGTATACGGAGAAATACGGCAAAATACATGGTCCAGTATTACGATCGTATATCTCCGTGTCGTATACGGAGGGATACGACGATATATGGAGAGTAAAACGATCGTTTACGGTCCTCGTATACAGAATCCGTAAACGGTTCCTGTTTTCCACCGTATTTCTCCGTATACGATCGTATTTGCCCGTATACGATACGGCGATATACGACCATAATACTGGACCATGTAAAACGCTAAAATACGACCGTTTACGGTCGTGTGGGGAGTGTATACGGTCGTTTACAGCCGTATACGAAGTTCGTAATCTTCGACCTGGGTACACTGTAGTTTTTTCCGATTGAAAAATATTTCTATTCTAACATAACAGCGAAAATACTTATGTTTTTAAAATTGTCTGCAGCTCAGCTTTCTAAGTCACTCTTGGAGCTATCGAACATATTATAATCACACCCTTAATGAGTTTTTATAAGTGAATATCTTTTAGAAAAAGAGCAGAAATCGACAAACATCATTTTTATCTTTTAATCGATTCGGTTAGAGAAAAAAACCCGCACCGATCCCATCACTCGTAAAAATGGGCATGATGATTGCATCAAGTGTCACAAACAGATAGGCACAAGCAAATCACGCTTTATAGCATCTTACGAGAACATTTACTAGTAGATATTCATATATTGTATAGGTATCTAAAATCGAGGAGTTTTCCAGTCTAGTGACTTGATGTCTATATACACGCAACTTGTGTTTTAAGGCGTCGCAACATTATAGTTGCTTTTATATGTGTATTTACATAGAAAGAACAATGGAGGAAAAGAAAAGTATGAACTATAATTACCGATACGTTAATCGATAATACATTATAGAGCAAAATAAAATGAATAGTTTTTAATGAACATATCTTTCGATTTTCGACATTTTTCCATCCATTCATTTCGTTTACCTAGATGCAAGATAGGCAAGAGATTCCCTCGTTGTGTATTACTAATTAGATCATTGATCATTGCGGTCTACTAAACTTTGGTCGAAAGTAAAAATGTCGAATGGACAAATGTCGAAAGTAGAGGCGCCACGTACCATATCACCCACATGTTATGTGGCGCCTCTACTTTCGACATTTGTCCATTCGACATTTTTACTTTCGACCAAAGTTGGGTGCCCCATCATTGCAGGTGGATTGATGCGATACTAATATGTAAATCTGTCTATCACACGAACTGCACTGTAAAAAATACGTGCAGAATAATAAACCCTTCAAAAGGGTNGATGAATTTCATAAACCCTTTCATATACCCTTTTAGGGTTTATTAATCTCATAAACCCTTTCATATACCCTTTGAGTTCATAAACCCTACGAAGGGTATATTATACGTTGCATTTTCATAAACCCTTTAGGGTATATGAGCAGTAATATACCCTTAAAACGTACATTAACTTCATAAACCCTTCGAATGAGGGTTTTTTATTCTACGTTTTCTTCAGAAGGGTACAGTAATAAACCCTCATTCGAAGGGTTTATGAAATTAATGTACGTTTTAAGGGTATATTACTGCTCATATACCCTAAAGGGTTTATGAAAATGCAACGTATAATATACCCTTCGTAGGGTTTATGAACTCAAAGGGTATATGAAAGGGTTTATGAGATTAATAAACCCTAAAAGGGTATATGAAAGGGTTTATGAAATTCATCTACCCTTTTGAAGGGTTTATTATTCTGCACGTATTTTTTACAGTGTGGTTGCCTTCTGATTTTTCATTCTCTAAGTGCTTGCTACCAATGCTTAGAATACTCATCAATATTATAACAAACACTCTTCGAATCCAAATTACTCTTTAAGCATCGCAAGAATAGTTGTATACAGTCAAAATCATGAATAGTTTATATCGGCTTTTTAACACAATATATAAAGTAACACTGAAAGTGCACAACATAGATATAACATGCAACATAGAAACAACATAATGATTGATTATTTTAGGATATTGAGTTCTGTCTGTATAATCGGAAGCATTGGCATTTGTGTGACATAAGCAACAGTGATAGAATCGATTGGCATTTTTTCTCAACCAAACGTGAAATGCCTCTAACCAAACATGATGTGAGCAACCGAATTTTCAAAAGTTTTCAACCGCATCGATTTCATCTCTGTGTGAACAGAACGGGGCTTTGCAGATGCTTGTTTTAGCGTTGAGCCATCCTGTTTAGTCCAATTTCTTCAGTATAAATGATTGCCGTGATTCGATTTATGTGCCCAAGTTGTCGACGAAGTAGCTCTTGAAACCGTTTTCTAATGCCACCAATTGATGTAAAACAGATGAAAGGGAAGAAAAAAATGAGAAAGAAGCCAGAAAAATAGAAATACAGAGCGGCTTGTACTCCAATATTTGATGGCAAACCACAAAAATAAGCAATATTAAGGATACTTATGGGAAATGAACAGGCGATGTTAAGAGCAGTCAGCGAGGTGAGCTGAATGATCATCTTCCGATGTTTTCGCAAGCATAGTGGAAAGCGTGAGCGATATTTATGCCAGAATATTCGAAGGAGAAAAGTCATAGAAAAAATTGCTTCGAGAAATATTGGAAGATTATTATGAAAACTCCAATCCCACATACCCAGAAAAGGATCATTTCGATAGCAAGGGGAAGCACCACCATATGCCAAAGAATAATCGTAATAATTTTCACACGGAAAGATGTAAAATGCATAAATATAGAAGATGAATGTATATGACGGCAAAACTACTAGTGGCGTGTAGTGTACAAATATACGCCTCTTTCTTGTCGAGAGCCATCGATCGTGAAATACAATAATATGTCGCTCGATAGCCAACCAGGTCAAAATTATTAATCCTCCGTTGTAGGAAGCAGAGCCAATAAATTTCCATAAGGAACAAACAAATTCGTTGGATGGAGTTACTCTCGAATGGATAATAAAACTCAGATAAAATGGAACATCGATCAGTTGTGTACCCAAGCCTAATACGAGCAGAACAATAAGAACGTGATTCTTCAGATTAGAGCGCATTTGCCTATTTATGATAACACACACGAGAATGAATAATGTACACATGGTGGATGGCACATCAAACAGAATAAGAATCCAAAAGCGAGCAGTACGTGATAGAAATTTCGGTATTCCCCAATGAGTCACCACCCGTTTCATTCGAGTTTTTGTTGTCAGTCATTACTGAAAGCTTCTAAAAAATGACAAGATAAGTTTTGATAGTAAAGGAGACTAAAATTGAGGCTAAGTATAGCTCTAGCTTTGAAACTGACAGATGTCATTTTTCCTTTCATTAGGCGATAGGACTTGTATTCCGAAAATATTCGGTTGTTATCTCTGCTGTCTAAATCTTTCAAGTCAAATTCGATAACATAAAAAAAGATTATAAACTCCATTGGGAGAGCAGTATATCTCATGTAGCACTTATTTAGAAATAATGGAAATTGTCATGCATTATTTTACTATAGAACCGCAATAGATGCAATTACGTGATGATGCAAACCGAATAATGCATTATAATTCATGATTTAATTTACTACATTTCAACTAATTATGAGAGCAATTTATCTTAGCGCATTAATATCGTTGCAATATATCTCCATAACACCCATTCAGAACTGAATGCATTGCACCATATTAAAAATAGTCTGTAACCTGGAAGCATGGTCCACCACCTCGAATTGCCACATAAAGTCACAATGCAGCCTATTTTAAAACTACTTAAGATCTGCTTGTCAAAACTGTTCGTTTGAAAAGTAAAGAGACTTAAGAAAACATAGATGGGACCCAATCAGTACACAATATGCAACGAAAAATACTCCTGTGGTTCCTCAGGCGTACGGATAGAATCCTCTAAGGTACCTAATATCCAGATGAAGTAACCCCAGGAAACTGAGTATCAAAATATCAGAACCCTAGCGTACCGAATGCCTAACCACATCTACCACTAGGGTACATGATACAGAAATGTAGGAAACCCGACGATACTAAAACCAACATATAAGTACCACTATGGGAGCTAATATCCATCCACAAGCACCAAAACGATACCTGATACCAATCCACAAGTAACCCGAGGGTACAAAATATCCACCAAGAAGTACCCCAAGGGTACCTAATATCCTCCCACAACTACCCCTAGGGTACCCAACATGCACCTACAAGAACCCCTAGGATACGTATAACCCACCCACAAGTACCATTAGGGTACATAAAACTCGCTCACAAGTACCCCTAAGGTACTTAATACGTACCCACTTAATCTACGGTATCTAATGCCCACATATCCTAACTCCTTGGGGGCTTACGATTTCACCATAGCATTTAGTTGGTTTTGTTGTGGTATGCGGCTATTTCGGTTCATTACATGTGTTTATTCGTGTCGGTTGATGCATTGGAACTCTTATCTGACCGATACCCTCGCATCGATGCTCTCGACATATTCGTCGCGGAATAAAAATGCACACAAAAATTAATAAGAACATAGTACAGTTATTTTCAATTGAGACATGAAATTCAATGGAACCGTGCAACATCGTACGCTTTAGTGAGGGCTAGACAACATCCACAAAAATCGAGAAACTGATCCATTTACGGCAGAAATGGTTCACCCACAAAAAGTAGAGCAGAAATGCTTCACTATCCAAAAACTCCATTTAAGGCAGACCTTCATGGTAGATATCGAAGAATTTCCAGCAGAAATGCTGTAAACATTTCTCAGATTGAATACAGAAATCGATAACATCCAAGCGAGTTGTGATATTCTTTTCTTTTTGATCTTAAAGGACGGTTTCTACGAGAAACGGAACTTTATCACTAGAAGCGGTTTACTTTCCACGAGAAATCGATGAAACATGTCATTGAATTACAGGAGAAATGGGTTGGTTATCTAGGGGAATTATTTATTTCTTTTTCGACTATAACGGGATTTTGAGGAGGAATTTGTTAGGATTGGTTGTGGATATAAAGTTTCTGAAAGTATTGACATGGCACGCGGAATCTAACAGCGTAATTTATTCTGTGATGTTTTTCGTATAAGAGAAGAAAGAAAGAGTCTGGAGAAAAATGGTAATTAGTATGCAGAATTATAGCGGAACGCACGTGTCTTTCGAGAGAGAATACATGGATGGGGGGGTTCATGTTTTTAGCTTAATTTTTGAGTGGAACAATATAGATTTGTGTGATTAGAGAATTCCTCTAATTACAGACGTTTTGTGCATCTATGTTTGTTACGAGTGCTGTTCACGTCTAGGATAGCACTGTCCTCAGGCTGATGACACGGTGAACGCAAAGCTTTTTTCTTTCTTTCTCATCGAAAATCAGCTGCCCAGGAGAATCATTCCGACCATTGGATCCGACTGGCATCCGATCATGTTTCTATCGGAGTTTCTCTTATCCGACGAAATCCCATCGGATTCCTGGTTGCGATTCCTGATTCGGATCCCTAGTGTTGGATTTTATCGAATCCTACCATCGGAATCCGATTGGATTTCATCGTGTGATAAGACAGACCTCTATTGTTGGGTTTAAATGCTAATTCGTACTCAAATACCCAAGGCAAACAACCAGATGTTAATATCTGATAGGATTCTGCATCTGATCTTGTATGATCTTGTAAGACCAGACGAAAAATCGTATGAAAATCGTAGTCTCTGAGATCTTGCATCAGATCAGACATTCAGATTCTTGAAAGATCATACGCATTTATAAGATCTTTCCAGAATCTGACTGTGAGATCTGATGCAAGATCTCAGAGACGACGATTTTTTGTCTGATTCTTGTCAGATTTCACCCATATTCCAAGATCTTGTATGTTGTTCATAAGATCTTGTGTCAGAGTTTTCGACCTGGGTAAGAAAATAGGTTTCTTCCGTCGGATCCGTTACTGTTTCCACAATCCGGATTCCCATAAGATTTCATCGGATCGTAGGATCCGATGGGATCCGATCGGATTCGGTATGGGATTCATTAAACTGGGTGCGAAACATCATATTTTTTAACATGGCTAAATCAATCCGCGCGTTATGTAGGATAGAATATACATGAATAGCAGTTGTTTTAGACGATCGAACGCAAGAGAGAGAGTCACTTTACGATTTTTCTATACAAGTGTAGAGAACGCAAGAATTGTCGGTATCCCAAAAGTTAAAGACGCTTTCGTTTGGTTCGAAATATGAGTGGTGTGTATTTTACATTTCTCACATATTGCGCTGTTTTACCCACGATTTGTGAAGATATATCATCCAGTTCAAATTTGGTTTTGTTGGGCATAATAGAAAATAGTGATATATAGACAGTAATATGGCGATTGGAAAAAAGTTGAAGCGCAGCGAATGAACTCATATATATTTACAGGAATGGTAGAAAACAATATTCGAACACGTCTTTTCTTTATTTATCTAGTCAAAGTTGTTGAATGTGTCGATATTTGTGCAGAACGAAAACTTTTATTTGTACATGTATATCTTTGATTGTTCTGTAGAAACAGAATGAAAAGAAAATTTCATTTTCGCCTGGACGACATTTCTCTGCTTGAGATTTCTTAGATTCTAATCGTAGAAAATTTTTAGAATAGGATTTATAATTCTGGTACAAAAAAAATCTTGTTCCTATTATAATCATTTCAATCAAATTAAAATAAAAATAGCATTTAATTGTTTCAGAAATATTTAACCAAATTATAATCAGATCAATAAATTTTTTTTCATCATTAGAAGTTGAATATTGAAAACAATTTAAAAAAAACAGTTGAAGTTTTAAAAATAATCTTCCAAAACTAAACATAAGTTCAGTTTATTTTTCTTCGTCTTGCGAAATTAAACTTAGTTTTCAATGTAATTTTCTGTGCTATTGTAGAGAAATAACGATATAATTCAATAATTGAAACAGTGATATTATTGAAATAAAATATAAACATGGATAAGAACTCGTTTAGTGAAAAGTTTTAAAATTTTAACATAGCAAAAGTGTGGGAGCAAAAAAAAATTACCATAGAGTAATATATTTTACTTATTCAGAGAAAAACGTTTTTTAAATATCAAATTGATTTCATAATTACTTAACTTCAAGATCAAAAATAGAAATATGACATATTTGTTATCAATATTATTGTATACAAATAGCCTCAAAAAAAGTTGTTATCGAATTCTAACCTACCCGTAGGCTTTTTTCTAGTAAAAAAATTTCAAAAGTGTTGATAAGTTATTTATCTGAAAGAAGTTCAATGTTTTCACCTATTCAGCTATTTTTATTTTTTTTCTACTGTATTCCTCAACAAATTATGAAACTCATTTTATTAAAAAATATAAAACATTCTAACTGGTCAATTTCTAAATGATTTGTAATATTCGAGTTCTAGATTTTAGTTCCAGCAGAGCTACACTGAGAAGCTATTTCTATTGAAGCTATAGCGGCGCACTCTACATCTTCAGATTTAAAATTGTTACTTTTATTAGAATTAAAAGTTCATCTTATTTGGGATGGCTATATTGTTCAAATAATGGATAAAATCGACGATTAAATCTTTAAATTTTTAAAAGCTGATGAAGCATTTCCCTGTATAAGTTAACGCCTTTCTGCTTGAACCTATTATCCCTTAAACAATATAGCCAACGATAGACACTAATCTACATATATATATATATATGTATATACAGATATCGATTCGTTTTCTTCATTTTTCCTTGTTGAAGCATTTCCCTCTATGAATTAAAGATTTCTGCTTGTAGCTATTTTACTTTGAAAAAAAAGTGAATGATAGACGTATATATATGAATTCTTTCCTTTCCATTTCTTCTTAAAACGTATGACTTTATGGGGGTGATCCATTTCTGCTTAAAATGGAACAACTTCTCGATCGATTGGTACTAGTGTCCACTGCTGGCTTTAGTAGGTTTCTCGAAGTATTCTGGTCTGTTTCCCATGGTTTGACTTCGTGTTCAGTGCAGACTACAAACGCCTGTAGGATCAGTTAACAGTTAAATGTGACTTCATTACGGAGAAGGTTTTTTGAAAATTGAGACAAAGTTGATTTTATTTTTCTTTTTTTAGTGTAATAACTGCCGTAATGGAAAGTTATATCGAGTTTGATTCCATTTTTAGGAGAAACGGTTTGTACTCAGCACTGTGCACAACCGTTAGATTTAAATAAATTCGTCGTGCTAAGAAGTAATTTAAAAGATTATTATAATTATTTTTTGTATGGTTTTGTATCACTCACCGATCGGAACGCAATTCAGGGATATATCTTCTTTCTGTTGTACGATCAATAATATTTCTTTTGTCCAGTTCGATTCACATAACGGCGTGGTCAGCGTCACGGACTTTCCCTTTTTTATATTGTAACTCTTGAGTCTCCTCGTTGGTAAGAGGAACCGTTCTGAAATTTCTATCATAAATTGAGACTATTTAGTTCTAGGAATAACAGTGAAAATTTCATTCCTTTTCCTTCTACTAAAGTTTCATTTTTTGCAAAAATACTGCGGTATGGAATTTCATTTGGAAATTCCGTAACATTCGTCATTTTGTTTTGGAAGAAAAAGTAATGAAAGTTTTACTGTTCGTGGAAACAAATACTCTTTATCGATGGTAAGCATTTGAGAATTTTTCCTCGTATCACAATGTGATATAGCTGTTACAAATGTAAAAAAGTGCAATTCCGTAACGACTGGCCACACCGATAAGTAATCGTCATTGAAAAAAGAAAAGAAGTACACTAAAACAATGTCTCTAAACTAAAGCAATATGTTTAATGGGAAAAATATCAGAATAATTCTTATCGACCAATGAAGTCTTCAAAGTATAGCAGTTCTATCTCAAGTAAAACAAAATCAAAATAATTGTTATTGAATAAGGGAAACCAAAGTAACGTAGAAAAAAATCGATACCGACATTGTAAAGAAATTTTTTCTATATTAACGGAATGAGAAAAAAAGTAAAAGCATATATCTCAGCTGAACAAATATTAATATTGTTATAATCGATCAAAGAAAAAATAGACTATGTGAGAATGAAATTATTCTATATTGAGTAAAGAAACAAGCGATCTAAGAGGAAATAGGTGAAGGAAAAATTTAGTAATATTGTTTTTAGGATAAAAGATTTTGAAAAATGTTTTCCATGAATTTACTGATATTGAACAGTATCTTAACCGGAAACTGGTTCTGAAAAAGCAACTTTGACCGCAACTCTTTTGGCAGAAGATGAAAGAGATTTGAGTATGGTCCAAATGTTTTAAAAGATGAATGTAAATGTAACAAATTAGAGAAAGAAGACGTTAACTAAGAACTTTTCAGTATATGAGAATGATTCTAGAAAAATGCTCCAAAATAAAAGTAAAGTATAGATACTTTCTCAGCTCTTATTCTAAACTAATCAAACACCATTTCAAACTGTGTACGCTATAACACTAAATAAAAATTCTCTAACATTTGATGTCCATTTCAATAAAGAATCACATAACTCACTCGGAAGCAGCGTTCCGAATAGGAAAAAAACAAAATGGTATCATGCACTTCGGTTCATGAACAAAACTTATCTGTAGACTTTACTTTTGTAAGTAAAGGCAGTAAAAGTTTATGTGTCAAAAGTTACGGTATACGCTAGAAAATAGGCTTCCTTATTTTTTAATCTATTAAATAATATATTCGCTTCATGTAAAAGGAGGAAGGAGAAACCGTTGAATGCTCTCAGTAAGAAAGAAATAGAAAAAGCAGTATAGTCAAGAGTATAAATGAAGAACAGAGGTTCTGTCGTGCAAAGTAAGCTTTTCAGATTCACTGATATTGGAATCAACTCATATAAAAACTGATTTTTCTATGAAACACAAAGTATTAATTTTTTAGACAGAGTGTTCTGTGCATAGTTTGCGTTTGTTAGTAGCGTACAACACAGCGTGCAATCAAGACTTGGCAAGCTTTCTGTAAATTTTGATTATGTTTGGTACACCTGCTATTCGTATCGCTTCTCAAATGGATACCATAGATTAACAGTTAGATTATTTTGCGCTTTACATTCCATTTTAATTTTATCAAACTTTATACAACAAATTCGAATTATTATGATTTGAGACTTTTCCTGAATTTCAGCCAGCTTGAGAACTCAATAAAGCAATGCGTTAAATCGTGTTGCAACATTACTCAGAGATAATGCATTGAAATACATTGATTTTCAATGCACTATTTAGTATTTCTACGCTGTTCCAGAAAAATGCATTGATATGCATTGATTTTCAATGTATTATTTCGTATTTCTACATTATTCTAGAATAATGCATTGAAATGCGTTGATTTTCAATGAAAATAATAAAAAGAACGAATCGCAATTTACTATATGCTGCTTTTTGGAAAATAATGGAAAATAATATTTCAATTTTGCATTATTTGTTCCCAGGTCGAAGATGTACGGCGGGAACCGGCCGGATCCAGTGTTATTCCCACGACTTCCGGAAGCGGGTTTCCGAAATCGGTTCCGGCTTCCGGTTCCGGCTTACTTCCCAACAATTCCGGCCACCGGAGCGTATCCACGGATACAGTTCCCG